>ONZH01027272.1:0-40348 GCA_900303285.1 Rhinella marina
CGCTCTCGCAAGGCCTTTGCCAGTTTTATGTCACCCCAGCAAGACACTGTCACCTGTCCCCAGTCTAGGCAGAGTAGGGGGGAGCTGTACAGAAAGATGGTGAGGGAGTACCTAGCTGACCATACCAATGTCCATAGCGATCACTCTGCTCCATACAACTACTGGGTTTCAAAGCTGGACACGTGGCCTGAACTGGCGCTGTACGCCTTGGAGGTGCTGGCCTGCCCTGCCGCTAGCATGCTGCCAGAGTGGGTATTCAGTGCAGCTGGTGGCGTCATCCACCGATAGGTGTACACGCCTGTCAACTGACAGCGCTGACAGGCTGACACTTATTAAAATGAACAAAGCCTGGATTTCACCGGAATTCAAATCTCTTCCGGGGGAAACAGCTAAAAATTAACATTACTTATGTATCCGATTCCTCTTCTCTACTCCTCCTACTCCTCCTTGTCGTCTTTGCCTAACGCTGACCAGAAAAACGCCATTTTTTTAGAGGTCCAACTGGCACTCTTTTACCACAATTTTTCAGGAGGGCCCCCTACAGGCCCTCTCTTCAAATAATTTTTCCGGAGGTCAACCTACAGGCCATCTCTTTAAATAATTTTTCTGGAGGTCCACCTACAGGCCCTCTCTCCAAACAATTTTTCCAGAGGTCCACCTACAGAAGCTTCTCTCCAAACAATTTTTCCGGAGGTCCACCTACAGGCCCTCTCTCCAAACAATTTTTCCAGAGGTCCACCTACAGGCCCTCTCTCTAAATTTTTCTGGAGGTCCACCTACAGGCCCTCTCTCCAAACAATTTTTCCAGCGGTCCACCTACAGGCCCTCTCTCCAAACAATTTTTCCTGAGGTCCACCTACAGGCCCTCTCTCCAAACAATTTTTCCAGAGGTCCACCTACAGGCCCTCTCTCCAAACAATTTTTTCCGGAGGTCCACCTACAGGCCCTCTCTCTAAATAATTTTTCTGGAGGTCCACCTACATGGCCCTCTCTCCAAAAATTTTTCCAGAGGTCCACCGTACAGGCCCTCTCTCCAAACAATTTGTCCGGAGGTCCACCTACAGGCCCTCTCTCCAAGCAATTTACGTCTTTTTCCTCTCTTTCTCTCTCTCCAAACTTTTTTTTCGGATAGGTGCCATATATGGTATTAAACTGAGTAGTATACATAGAACACATACCACACTTGATTGAGCTCATAGTTTACAACTGTACCGGTTGATGCTTAATTTTTAAGTTGGGGTCCTGCGTCGTCATTCTAACTACATCCGGCTGTTGTCACCACCACACACGCTAGCCCAGGGGGCACTCCTCTGGCTCTTCCAGCTCAACCTCCTTCCCCCAGCCTGCCCCCCACCTACAGGCCCTCTCTCCAAACAATTTACCCGGATAGGGGACATATTAGATATTATACTGATTTTTGTTGGTTCCTCTTTTAATTGGCTCCTGACCTGTGATAGGCAGAGCAGGGACACGTCCCCTTAGCTGCAGTAGGAAAAGACACTCCCCTGGCCAGAGCAAGCTCTTTTTCCTTTTCCGTGTTCGAAAAATCATGAAATATATGGTCCCAAGATAGGGGACATATACGATTTTAAACTGAGAAGAATCGATACCACACATGCCCCACTAGGAGAATTTGGGGTAATGGTGGGATTAGGCAGCCTCAGAGGCATCCATGCATGCTGCCCCTGCTGTTTCCTGTCCATTTCCGTGGTGTTTCCATCATTTTCTGAGGTTTCCAGGTTTTCACCCAGCCTTCCCTAGGCAGAGCCTTGGTCCCCTGCAAAAATGCTCGAGTCTCCCATTGACTTCAATGGGGTTCGTTATTCGAAACGAGCACCCGAGCATCAGGAAAAGTTCGACTCGAATAACGAGCACCCGAGCATTTTAGTGCTCGCTGATCTCTATTCGTGTGGTGTAACATGCAGTATGTTATTCTCCCATAAAAATAAAAAAAATAAGTAAATTACGTTGACATCCTCTTTATATGCCCCCCTACACTAATGTTCACTATATGCACCTCTAGTAAAGGACCAATCAAACTCCATAGCAACTATATACCATGCATTCTGAAAGTCTTAAGACCCTTTCACTTTTTCAAATTTGCTATGCTGTGCTACAATATAAAAAAAAAATCCAATTTTCTCTATCATCAACAATATTTTCAAACCTTTTGCTAATCTATTGAAAAAGAAAAAGTAAAATCTTGCATTGACATAAGTATTGAGATCCTTTACTCAGGACTTATTGCAGTGATTCCAGCCTCCAGTCTTCTTGGAGATGATGCCACAAGGTTTGTACACCTGGATTTGGAGATTTTCTGTCATTCTTCTCTGCAGATCCTCTCAAGCTTTGTCAGGTTGAATGGGGATCGTTGGTGGACAACCACTTTGAGGTCTCTCCAGAGATGTTCGATTGAGTTCAAGTCAGTGCTCTGGCTGGCCACTCAAGGACATTGACAGACTTGTCCCTAGGCCGCTCTTGTGTTGTTTTGGTTGTGTGCGTAGGGTAATGTCTTGTAGGAAGGTGAACCTTTAGCCCGGTCTACTCTGGATCAGGTTGTCATATCTCTGAATTTAGCTTCCCCACAACCAAAACCAGTCTCAGCCGCTGAAAAAGTTTCCCACAGCATGATGTTGACACCACCATGCCTTACTGTAGGGATGGTATTGAGTAGGTGATGGGCAGTGCCTGGTTTCTCCAGACATGATGCTTAGAATGGAGGCCAGAAAGTTCAATCTTGGTTTCATCAGACCAAAGAATTTTGTTTCTCACAGTCTGAGAGTCCTTTAGGTGCTTTTGTTAACCCTAACTCCATACATCTTTCTTTTGTTTTTTACTGAGGAGAGGTTTCTTTTTGGCACTCTACCAAAAATTCCAGATTAGTCAAGTGCTGCAGTGATGGTTGAACTTCTGGAAGTTTCTCCCATATGCACACAGGATTTTTGGAGCTCAGCCAGAGTGACCATTGGGTTCTTGGTTACCTTTCTTAGCGGGCCCTTTTGCCGATTGTTTGGGATTGCCAGCTCTAGGAAGAGTCCTGTTTTTTCAAATCTCTTCCATTTAAGAATTATGGAGGCCACTGGCCTGTTGGGAACTTTCAGTGCAGCAGAAAATTCTTTGCCTCCAAACAATCCTGTCTCTGGGCTCTACAGGCAGTTCTTTCCTCCTTATGACTTGTTTTTTGCTCTGATTTGCAGTGTCAGCTGTGAGACCTTATATAGACAGGGGGATGTCTTTCCAAATCATGTCCAATCCACTGAATTTACCACATGTGACTCCAATCAAGGTGAAGAAACTTCTCAGAGATGATCAAGAGAAATGGGAGGACCCCTTTATATTATCAAAGGGTCCACATTCTTCTATATGTCAATGCAAAATTTTCATTTTTCAATAAATTTAGCAAAGATTTGGAACATTCTTCTTTCACTTTGTCATTTAGGGGCACTGAGTGCAGATTGATGGAGAATAGCAGCAGTGCCCACACAATACCATCCACAGTGTCAAAAAACAGCAGCCATAGTGCCCACATAACACATAGCTGCTGATGATTTACTCCCTCTTTGGGTGATGATGTCATTGGCATCTGCCATCTGCCCTGAGGATAACCAGCTTCCTGACCTGATATTAATGCTGTCATTATTACAGAAGAACACCTTTGGCACGAGATGACTAGATACGGGCTTATGTGTTTATACCCACACAGCTAGGGTTTTTAAGAACAATTTGGTTGAGCAACAGTTGAGCAGATTTGCAGATCCTTTGTTTTATTTTGTTTTTTTTCTGTTTTGATATTTTCTTAATAAAACAACATATTCAGAATTCTACTGGTTGCCCTGGGAAACAGTCAATGGCTTAGCTCCACCCTGCTGTCATTTGGCTTAATGCAGCTTTCACATGCACCAGATGTCACCAGATGCATGCACATACAAACTATACTGATCTACGATGCTGCGATTTCAGCCCAACCTCAAAGTCTATTGTCCCGTACTTAGATTATATCGTGAGTTTGGCTCAGGCTAGAATTTTTTTTAGTCCAGGACAGTCTAAGGGACCATATTTACTGGACAACACACAACAATGTGAAAGCAGCCTCAGAAGGCTTTCATAGTGACAAATTTTCTAAAGCCAAGGGTGCCTTTTGCGGTCATACAGACACCCATGCTGAAGGGGACGCCACGACCTGGCACCTACAGCTTGTGACCATCACAAATCTTTATATGACTTGCACAGCAGCATTATCTATGCATTGTGTATCACTGTATGGCGGTATTGTTGGAGAGCTGTATTGGGGCATTTCTCATTATGGACACAGCTTGGTTCATAGGAGCGCACAGCATTATAGTGATTTATAATGCTGTGTGTCTCTGCATGACCTGCATCTACTGAATTATACTGACACAATGCCGTCAGTACAATTCAGTAGACACTTTTAGGTCTATGGAAACAGGACGTAATAATTCATGAGATTTTTTGGGACTTTTAATATATTGTATCCCAGGGCTGGGGTTGGGGACAGTGACGTTTTGACCATAGTAATCAAACTGCCCGCAGTCACATCACTATGCTGTCAAATAAGCGTCCTATATATCCTGCAGGGCGCTGTATCACTATGGATGGAACATCACTCCTGATTCATGGCATTACGATGAGGTTACATCACCGTTATTTTTCCATTCTTCTGATCTGTCGGAAGAACAGTAAAAAAAATAAAAAAATGGATCCTGTAAAAAAACGAATCCTGTGCATCAGTTATGCACATTTGGCATTGGTTTAAGACATTCCCGTCTGCGGTCTGTTATTTTAGAAGGAACAAATCAGTACTTCATGCAGGATCACTGATGGAAATGGCTGAAACTAATGCCATGTGCATAACTAAAGCACAGGATCTGTTTTTGTACAGGATCCATTTTTTTCTTTATCTTTCTGTTCTTCCGACGGATCAGAAGAACAGAGAAATAACGGTGGTGGGAATTCTCCCGAAGTAAAACACCTCTAATGTTGGAGTCACAGCTCCCTCTAGTGCATCAAACAGGAACTATTATAGAGTCCGCACTGTACGTCTGCAGAGTAATGTATGAGCTCATTTCCTTCAATGTAACCAGAAAATGTTTTCAAACCCTAAATTTCATTTTACCCTGAAGTCATTGTACTGATCAAAGCACAACTGAATAGTCCAAGCCCTTCTTATTCCAGGAATCCATTATTATATCATAAAGGCTCAGCTGCTCCTTAAAGTGTAACTGGCATGCTTTAGCATATGTTACTGCTGCTGCAGCATTCTGCATAAAGCAATATAGTTTCTTCACATAACACTGTTTTCCTTGAGCTTTTCCCTGTTTTGAACCCTGCATTATGAGGATCTTCTCAAGATGGCTCTTCTGCCAGTTCTCTGAGGCCAAAACTGCCTTCCCTCACTTCACATTAGTTTCAGCCATTTCCATCAGTGATCCTGCATGAAGTACTGTTTTATTCCTTCTAAAATGCTCTAGCCAGCAGCTACCTGCCAGCCAATCATATTGGATTATTGAGAGACACGCCTCCTCACTCTGAACCCTAAAGCGGGCATGCAGTGTGAAGGAAGGACCACCCCTCTGTCTTCTGTTTACACTAAAATGAAGACAGAAAAACCCTAGCAACATTTTTTAAGGGACCAGTGGAAAGGGACAGGGGACATTAATGAAAGCTGTTATTATAAGTTAATTACAGATATTTTGGCAATCATTGACAGACTAACTCATGTATACATGCCTAGCTCTAATGAACTAGTAAATTAAAAAAAATACATAAAATTACATTTTAAGAGGACACCAACATAGTCAGGAGCCCCTCTTCTGTTATCTAGTATATTAAAGGGCATCTCTCAGCAGTTTTGTACCTATGACACTGGCTGACCTGTTACATGTGCACTTGGCAGCTGAAGACATCTGTGTTGGTCCCATGTTCATATGTGCCCGCATTACTGAGAAAAATTATGTTTTAATATATGCAAATTAGCTTTTAGGAGCAACGGGGTTGTTACTATTACACCTAGAGGCTCTGCTCTCTCTGTAACTGCTGCACCCTCTGCACTTTGATTGACTTTAGGAGAAGTCAGGGCCAGGTGTAAGGATGTTTTCACTACATGGTTCTGTCAATCAAAGTTCAGAGGGTGTGGTAGTTGCAGAGAGAGAAGAGCCTGTAGGTGTAATGGTAACACCCCTGTTACACCTAGAGCCTCATTTACATAAATTAAAATTCAATTTTTCTCAGCAATGCGGGCACATATGGACATGGGTCCAACACAGATGCCTTCAGCTGCCCAGCACACATGTAACAGGTCAGCCAGTTTATGACCAACTATTTTTTTTCATTGTCACATTCCAAGAGCTATAACATTTTTATTTTTATTTTGATGTAGTCATATTGGGAGGGGGATGGGGGGGGGGCTTGCTTTTTTGGCAGAAAACTCACAACAAAAGGGAGTAGGTATAAAAGGAGATGACTACAACTACCAGCATGTCCAGGCTATTATTAAATTATGTCAGAGGACATTACAGGGAGGAGTCATACTTCCCAACTTTTAATAAGTACAAAGAGGGATAACATATGATACATTTTTTCATGCTAGTTATGCCGACATTGTGCCCATCACAGTAATTATGCCCATATATGTGCCCCCTTCACTGCAGTTATGCCCAGATATGTTCCCCCTTCAAAGTAATTATACCTACATGTGCCCCCTTTACAGTAGGCATATATGTGCCCCTTGTAACGGGAGGCTGGTGACGCGCCCCCTCCGCGCAGCGCCGCCGGACCTCTCCGCCCCCCTATAGACGAGTAGTAGGGAATTGAAGTGCTGGTCTGGTCAGCCTGCACTTCATCAGTTAATTTTCTTTTGGGTTTTTAGCCATGTGGTGCTGATCACACCACATGGCTACTTTGCATATTGTTTTGGCAGCAATGCTCCACCTCAGGCCATGTGATGCTGGCCACATCACATGATCCTGGGTGGGCTATTTAAAGATGGCAACTGCCTAGCAAGTTGCCTGTTATTGAAGTTCCTTCCTTGCAGTGCTGTGCGTATTTCTTCTTGTGACTTGCTGTATTACCTGACTTATTGTTTGTGACCTCGACCTTGCTTTTGCCTCATCCTCGAATCCTGAGGTACTCTCCTGGTTTGACCTTTGTTTGCCTGACTATTCGACTATTGTGTCTGTTTGTTTCCGTGTCCGTTTGTTGTTCTCCCTTCCCTGCACCCTCACGTAGCAGAGTAGGGTTTGCCGTCCAGTTGCTCCCCCTGGACCTTTAGCCTTGGGTGCGGCAAATAGGCAGGGACAGAGGTGGGGTTAAGTCAGGGTGCACTTCACCCCCCTGTTCCTGTCGTGACACCCCTTCAAAGTAATTATCCACATATGTGCCCCTTCAAAGTAATTATGTCCATATGTGCCCCTTCAACGTAATTATACCCACATGTGCCCCTTCATTATAGTTTTGCCCAGGTATGTGCACCCTTCACAGTACTTATTCCCAGATATGTGCCCCTTCAAAGTAATTAAGCCCAGATATGTGCCCCCTTCACAGTAGTTATGCCCAGATATGTGCACCATTCACAGCAGTTATGCCCACGCATGCCCCCTTCACAGTAGTTATGCCCACATGCGCCCTTTCACAGAAGTTATGCCCATATGTGCCCCCTTTACAGTAGTCATGCCCAGATATGTGCCCCTTCAAAGTAATTATGCCCATATGTGCCCCCTTCACAATAGTTATGCCCAGATATGTGCCCTCTTCAAAGTACTTATGTACAGATATGTGCACCCTCACAGTTGTTATACACAGATATGTGCCCCCTTCACAGTACTTATGCCCAGATTTGTGCCCCCTTCACAGTAGTTATGCCCAGATTTGTGCCCTCTTCACAGTAGTTATGCCCAGATATGTGCCCCCTTCAGAGTAGATATGCCCAGATATGTGCCCCTTCACAGCAGTTATATGCAGGTATGTGCCCCCTCACAGTAGTTATGCCCAGATATGTGCCCTTCACAGCAGTTATATGCAGGTATGTGTCCATTCTTTTCTTGCACAACAATGTACAGTTTACAAAAGGCAGTAATGTAGTAAGAATACATACACTGTATAAGGGCTCATGCACACGACCGTGTGCCGGCTAGGCCAGTGTAGCGGTCCGCAATCTGCATCTGACGGTCTGCAACACAAAAAAGTAGTGCACGCACTACTTTTTTGTGGTGCTGAGACACAAACAGAAACCCCATGGAATCACTCCGTAGTGCTTCCGTGGGATTCCATGTCTCCGTTCCTCATCGACCTTCCGGATTGCAGACCCATTCAAGGGAATAGGTCCCTATCAGTGATGCGTTGCAAAGACTGCCAGAGCCCGTATTTTGCGGAACCACTGTTTGTGGGCCACAATACAGGCCCGTCCGGCAAACAGTCGTATGCATGAACTCTTATACTGCTTCTTGGTTTCTGAGCAGTATAGCAGATACTGGGTGTCACCTACAGTACCAGTCACTGGCCCTAGCATTGGACACTTGGCTATCCATATCATACCATACCATACCATTCCATACCTCCCACTTTTTGGAAGAAGAGGGACACTTTTGGTTCATTGTGTGAAAGATCAATTTTTCCTGCATCTCTATGCACTTCAATAGTTTTCTCTTATGAAATGGTGCAAAAATTATCTGAATATAGAAATTTCTAAAATTCAAATTGCATCAAATAATGAAATAATATACAAGGAGGGCTCTAATATGCATATGAGAATAAGCCAAACGCTTTCTGGATCAATATTGTAAATGCAATAATGAAAATCTACACCTCAGATCAAAAGGAGGGATATTTATGGAGAGGGACAGGGGGACTTAGGTCAAAAAGAGGGACACTCGGGAGGTCTGATATACAGTAAACCTGTTCTGTTCTAAAGAGTGAAACCCTTCTTTCTTCTTCTCCTCTATTGCTCTGGCTGTGTGTCAGTCTTCACTGCCATTCTGGTGTTGTTATCATGAATTAGGCAGTTTCGGATGAACATTGCTATAGCTCCCTGTAATATCAGAGAGGATTTTGATGTCTAGACTTGTTGAAGGGTGTAAGAAATTGTAAAATAAAGGTTACAATAAAAACTGGAGCTGATTCACAAAATGTTGACTTAATCCGTAATACATGTCGTATCCAACGACCGTTCCTGCAGATCCGTATGAGAGAGAGAGTGAGGCATCGAGGCTGAATAATGATGAGAAGAGAGTCACACGCGGTTTTACTGCAGCCCCGTCATCTTCTCATAACACTTTCCATCACGGAAAATAGTGACCAACGCATAACACGTGACACATGAGCACTGACACCATCACTAATTAACCTAATTACTAATGGAGATCAGATAAAAACACAGAGAAAAATGAGATTACACTAGAAATATGGAGGGTACACGGCGAACAGATATTAGACATGAAACACATAGATCACGCAGGAAAAATGGAGATTACAAGGGAAACAGAAAGATAACAAGGAAAGCACATCGATTGCACAGGAAACAATGAGATTATACAGGAAACAGAGAGATTACAAGAGAAACCCATAGATTATAAAGGAAACAGAGAGATTACACAGGAAACAATGAGGTTACACAGGAAACAATGAGATTACACAGGAAACAGAGAGATTACAAGAGAAACCCATAGATTATAAAGGAAACAGATAGATTACACAGGAAACAGAGAGATGACACAGGAAACAGAGAGATTACACAGGAAACAGATAGATTACACAGGAAACAATGAGGTTACACAGGAAACAGAGAGATTACAAGAGAAACCCATAGATTATAAAGGAAACAGATAGATTACACAGGAAACAGAGAGATGACACAGGAAACAGAGAGATTACACAGGAAACAATGAGGTTACACAGGAAACAATGAGATTACACAGGAAACAGAGAGATTACAAGAGAAACCCATAGATTATAAAGGAAACAGATAGATTACACAGGAAACAGATGACACAGGAAACAGAAAGATTACACAGGAAACAATGAGGTTACACAGGAAACAGAGAGATTAAAAAAGAAACCCATAGATTATACAGGAAACATGGAGATCACAGAGGAAACAAAGAGATTACAAGGGAAGCACAGAGATTATACAGGAAACAGAAAGATTACACAGGAAACAGAGAGATTACAAGGGAAACCAATAGATTATACAGGAAGCACAGCGATCACACAGGAATCAATGAGATTACACAGGAAACAATTAGATTACACGGGAAACCCATAGATTATACAGGAAGCACAGAGATCACACAGGAAACAATGAGATTACAAAGGAAACCCATAGATTATACAGGAAGCACAGAGATCACACAGGAAAGAATGAGATTACACAGGAAACACATAGATGACAGGAAAAATGGAGGTTACACAAGGAGCAAATAGATGAAAAAGGAAACAGAAATTATACAGGAAACAATCAGAATACGCAGGAAATAATGAAATTACGCAGGAAATTATGAGATTACACAAGAAATACATAGATCACACATGAAAAATTGAGATCACACAGTAAGCAAATACATTAAAAGGGAAACACAGAGATTATAGAGGAAAAAGAGATTGAATAGGAAACAACGAGATTATACAATAAATATGGAGATTACACAAGAAACATATAGATTACAAAAACACATAGCGTGAAGCATAGAGATCACACAGGAAATACAAAAATGACACAGGAAACATGAAGATCACATTTGAAGCACAGATATTACACAGGAAAGAATGAGATTACGCAAGAAGTATGGAGATCACAAAGAAAACAGAGAGACTACACAGGAAATAAGGAGATTAAACGGAAAACATGGAGATCACAAAGGAAGCACAGAGATTACACAGGAAATATAGAGACTACACACAAAACATTGAGATTACATAGGAAACACAGCAATTACACAGGGAAATATGACGATTAAACAGAGAAGGCAGATTACAGAGGAAACAGCAGAAAATTAGATTTTACAGGTGACGCAGCAATTGCATAGCAAACAGAGGGATTACACAGGAAACACTGAGATAACAAAGAAATTCTGTGATCACATAGGGCATTAGGCGTATGCTAGGAAACATGGGGATTAAGCTGGAAAAAGGGATTATACAGGAAACACAGAGATTACATAGAAAACATTAATATTACACATGAACTATGGAACATTTACAGGAAACACTGGACATACATAAGAAACACGGAGATTATACAGGAAACATAGTGATTACACAGGAACCAATGATTGAGAGATTATTTAGGAAACACAGAGTTTATTAAGAAACACGGAGATTATTCAGGAAACACAGAAAATACTCAGGAAACAGAGTTTATTCCGGAAACAAAGAGAATACTTGAGGAATTATTGGTGATAATCAAGAAACACAGAGAATACTCAGGAAACACAGAGATTATTCAGGAAATGCAGAAAATACTCAGGAAACAATGAGGTTATACAAAAAATACAGATATTGTACAGAAAACACAGAGAATACTCAAGAAACAAAGATATTACTCAAGAAACACAGAGATTATTCAGGAAACGCAGAAAATACTCAGGAAACAGAGTTTATTCTGGAAACAAAGAGAATACTTGAGGAATTATTGGTGATAATCAAGAAACACAGAGAATGCTCAGGAAACACAGAGATTACTCAAGAAACACAGAGATTACTCAGGAAACACAGAGATTATTCAGGAAATGCAGAAAATACTCAGGAAACAATGAGGTTATACAAAAAATACAGATATTGTACAGAAAACACAGAGAATACTCAGGAAACAAAGATATTACTCAAGAAACACAGAGATTATTCAGGAAACGCAGAAAATACTCAGGAAACAATGAGGTTATACAAAAAATACAGGTATTGTACAGAAAACACAGAGAATACTCAGGAAACACAGAGAATACTCAGGAAACTGAGATCATTTAAAGGGGTTTTCCCATCACAGACAATGGGCCCCACAGCAAATATTTGAATGGGGCCCCTCACCCCTGCAAATTCTTTGCAACCCCCTCCTCCTGTGCAATAGTCAAGATCGCTCTCTTAGACCAGGCCCAGCAGCCCCTCTGTTACTTTCCTACACATATATACTGTATGTCATGTCACTGTTTATAATGTTATTGTATAATACTGTTGAGGGGGCCCTGACAATAAAATCTTTTAGCCCTCCTCCTGGGTGGGCCCCTTCTGAGTTTGGGCCTCAAAGCAGCCGTTTCCTCTGCTTCCCCTATAGCTACGTCTCTGCTCCCACAGAATAATCCTGAGAAAAACAGAGATCTGTGCTGCCTCTGGACTCAAGGAAAATAAAATTACAGGGTCAGAAAACTGTCCTTTTCCTCTGAAGGCAGGGATTTAGCAGCCAGAAATGTCTTGCAAAACAATCCTAGACATAAAAAAAGGCTGAACACTAAGAAACCTACATAGGAATACAAAAGTTCTTAAAAGGATTTTCTGAAACTATCTATTCTCCAGATAGGTCATCAGTATCTGATCGGTGTAGGTCCAATACCCAGGACTCCAACTGCTCATCTGTATGAGAAGGCAACAGTGCTCGCAGTATCTCTGCAGCCTTGTCACAACTTAGTCTAGGCCATTCACTGTCACATTTATTGGTCACAAGGTCTAGGTGCAGCTCAGACCCAACCCTTGACTGTAATTAATTTCATAGTTGTAATTCCATTTGCAGGTTTCGACCTTATGACCCATTTGTCAGGTATTAGCTAGTAACAGAGTACACCACCTGCTGTCTGAAGAGTTGTATTGCAGACACATTGTGTTGGATTTTTAGGTACTACATTTTGTGCTACACATACAGTATGAACATGTTCGGATAAATGAGGGGTTATCTGGTAAATTATATTGATGACCTATCATCTCAAAAAGGTCATTAATATCAGATCGGCGGGGGTCCGATACTCCTGATGATCAGCTGATGGAGCGCCGCAGCCTCTTTTTAGGCCATTAGATGCCATACCTTGGTCATATGGCCTAGTTGCAGCTCAGTCCCATTCACTTCAATGTACAGCTACTAGGAAAAGGCTTTGCTCACGAGAGCTCTGGTGAGCATGATGGCCCACTGTAACAGCTGATCAGTGGGGGTGCCCGTGGGGGACGCGGACACCTGTCGGTGTGATGATGACCTATACTGAGGATATCTAGGTCATCATTATATTTACCTCCATTAAGTATGGACACTAGTGTATGCCTGGTTTCCTCCCCAAATTTCCTTATTTATTATCTTAATCAAGGTAATAAGTAGAAGGGAAATTTCAAAAATTTATCTACCAGTCTGCTGGAGAAAAGGACCTAAAAAATTGAAGCTTTTTGGATGTAAGAAGAGCTTTTTTGGCCTATATTGGACAGAAGAACCAAGAATTTATTTCTGCAACATAAGGTCTACACCTATACTAGTGCATCAAAATAAATGAGAATATCATCAAAAAAGTCAATGTATTTCAGTAACTCAAATTTAGATTAAAATTTACTTTCATCTTGGGAAGGAATTTTTCCCCTAAAGTGAGGAAAATTGGCTTCTACTTCACAGGTGTTTTTTTGCCTTCCTCTGGATCAACTTGCAGGATAAAAGGCCGAACTGGATGGACAGAGGGCATTCATTTTTCAGCTTTATAAACTATGTTACTATGTTACTATCTGAAAACAGGACTTTAGACCACTGAGCAACAGTCCAGTCCTTTTTCTACTTAGCCCAGGTAAGACGCTTCTGATGTTGTATCTGGGTCAGGAGTGGCTTGACACCAGGAGTAAGACAGTTGTAGCCCATATCCTGGGTACGTCTGCGTGTGGTGGCTTTTGAAGCACTGACTCTAGCAGCAGTCCAGTCCTTGTGAATCTCCCCCAAATTCTTGAATGGCCTTTTCTTGACAATCCTTTCAAGACTGCAGTCATCCCTGCTGCTTGTGCACTTTTTTCTACCACATTTTTTCTTTCCACTAAACGTTCCATTAATATACGTTCTTGGATACAGCATTCTATGAACAGTTAGCTTCTTAAGCAATGACCTTTTGTGGCTTACCCTCCTTGTAGAGGGTGTCAATGACTGTCTTCTGGACAACTGTTAAGTCAGAAGTCCTCCCCATGATTGTGTAACCTACTGAACTAGACTGAGGGATCATTTAAAGGCTTAGGAAACTTTTGCAGGTGTTTTGTGTTGTTTAGCTGATTAGAGTGTGACATCAAGTGTCTAGAATATGGAACTTTTTCACAATATTCTAAATTTCTGAGATCATGACTTTTGGCTTTTCATTAGGTGTAAGCCATAATCAACAACATTAAAATAAATAAACTCTTGAAATAGATAACTCTGTGTGTAATAATTCTATATGTGACTCTTACTTTTTGAGTTGAATTACTGAAATAAATTCACTTTTTGATGATATTCTAATTTATTGAGATAGTATATTAAGGGTCTCCAACCAGCATCAATGTTCCCAGCATCCCCTATACACATCAGCTTGGCCAAATATGTATGTATATGTACTGAGGAAAGAGGAAAAGGCCTCTGTCACAGATCTCTGGAAGTGGCCTTTTGCCCAATCATCTCTACCGAGGACCGCCCCAGGAAAGGAAGACCAAGAGTCACCTCTGCTGCGGAGGATAAGTTCATCCAAGTCACCAGCCTCAGAAATCGCAGGTTAACAGCAGCTCAGATTAGAGACCAGGTCAATGCCACACAGAGTTCTAGCAGCAGACACATCTCTACAACAACTGTTAAGAGGAGACTGTGTGCAGCAGGCCTTCATGGTAAAACTGCTGCTAGGAAACCACTGCTAAGGACAGGCAACAAGCAGAAGAGACTTGTTTGGGCTAAAGAACACAAGGAATCGACATTAGACCAGTGGAAATCTGTGTCTTCGTGCGACACAGAAAAGGTGAAAGGATGGACTCTACATGCCTGATTCCCACCGTGAAGCATGGAGGAGGAAGTGTGATGGTGTGGGGGTGCTTTGCTGTCCAACTTCTAAATCCAATGGGTTTAATCTTTTTTTGGACCTACATAGATACATCCGGAAACTCACATTAAAACGCCATTTCAACATACTTGACAATAACCCTGCCAAAAAAGCTCTTACCGTACCAAACGAAGACCCTGGTCCTTCAACAAGTTTTGTCTCCACAGACCTAAAACCTCGGTCGAATTTTTACCCCATTCACCATAAGGGTAACTTTGTGGACACTTTCTACAATTTAGTCTTAGAAGACTTTCGGACAATATATCAAAAACCGATTGTCAAACACAACTTGAATACAAAAGAGCGTGCAGCTTTCAAACAGCTACAAAGTAACACTGATCTCATTATCAGAAGTGCAGACAAAGGGGGGGGAGTGGTGTTACAGAATAGGATAGATTATGTCAATGAAGCTCTCCGAATCCTGTCTGATACAGATTACTATCAGATTTTAGAATCTAACCCTTTGGTGGAACACAAAATAGCTATGAAAACTCTAATTGAATCAGCTACCCATATCCTTACAAAAAAAGAAAAAGAATATTTACTGTTATCCGATCCTGAAATGGCCATTTTTTATCACCTCCCAAAAATTCACAAAAATATTACTAACCCACCTGGACGTCCAATTATATCGGGCATTTCATCCTTGACTTGTAACCTCTCACACTATATAGACATTTTTTTACAGAAATATGTATTACAGCTCCCCTCATACCTCCGAGATACGACCACTCTGATCCAGCTATTAAAGGATATCCCCTGGAAGGGAACATACAAGTGGCTGACCTTAGATGTGTCAGCACTCTATTCTAATATCAGACACGATCTAGGCATAACCTGTACTAAACGCTTTCTAGATAGCGATGTCTCTATGCCCAAAGAACAAAAAATGTTTATCCTTGAATGTATACATTTCATTCTCACGCACAATACTTTTATTTTTGAAGACAAGTTTTATTTACAAATCAGGGGGACCGCGATGGGGACGCGTTTCGCGCCTAGCTTTGCCAATCTATTTATGGGCGCATTTGAGGAGGACCTTATTTACAAATCCCACTACTATACTGACAACATTATTTTTTTCCGTCGGTACATAGATGATTTAATCTTCATTTGGAATGGAGACTCCATTTCAATTGAAAACTTTATCAAACACCTTAACGAAAATTCCTGGGGCATCCAACTTTCAGGTACATATGGTCCAACGAAGGCTGAATTTTTAGATTTAGAATTGGGTAATCATAATGACAGTATCACGACTAAGACTTTTTTCAAAAAAGGTTGACGCCAATAGTTATCTGGACTACTCGAGTCAACACCATAAAAAATGGAGGACAAACATTCCCTTTGGACAATTTAGACGTATCAGGCGTAACTGTACTGACAATGATGATTTCATTGCACAAAGCCAACTGATACACAAAAGGTTCAAAGAAAAGGGTTTCCCTCCAAAGGTTATAGAAGCAGCATACAAGAAGGCATCTGTGTTAACACAATCAGACTGCCTGTCCAGCAGACCAAAAGAGTCAATAACAACAAAAAAACCCGCCACTTTTAGCAGCTTCGACACTAATTTCATTACCACTTTCAACAAAGACCACGACACCATACGGAACATTTTATCGAAACATTGGTTAATTCTTAAAAGAGATCCTTATCTCTGTAAGATCCTACCGAATAAACCCGCCATAACGTTTAGGAGATCTCAGACTCTGAAAAACATCCTGGCACCCAGTAAATTAAAACAAATAAAAGGAGTCCAAACACTTCCAAGTAAACAAGGTAGTCACAAATGTTTACAATCCAAGTGCTTATGCTGCAGTACAATACGCAATACAAATACGTTCCACGGTCCAGAAGGAGAAATCTTCCAAATCAAAGGGGACCTCCACTGCGGTTCCAGTAATGTCATCTATCTTTTGGAATGTCCCTGCGGTCTACGCTATGTTGGCCGCACGATTCAGACCCTTCGTAAGAGACTAAACAAACATAGATCTAATGTCAAAAAACGCTTCATGCTACATAGCGTCTCGAGGCACGCCACTGAACACCACCAGGGGCTTTTTTCAGGTTTCACCATCACTCCGATTGAACAGGTCTTTACAAATGGTTCCAGTACACTACGATCACTCCGCAGACGCGAGATGTACTGGATTTATAGACTTAATTGCCTTAACCCTTATGGCCTGAATGAAGCCTTTGAAATCAACCTTTGAAATCAAATCCTACAACCGGATTTCCTATAAGAACTAGTACCCAATTCTGAATATTTACTCTCTGAATATTTACCCTCTAACTATATAAGGTCTTATCCTCCACTAATTAAGGTAACAAGAGTACAGGTGACTCAACATCACCTTTTTATATTTATATATTTTTTACATTTATATGTATATATTTTTTGTTTAGTACCATTTTTATTAGTACCATCCTAATAGTACCTTTTACATATACATTCTATATATTCTATATAATCCATTCTATTCTTGTCTTTTTTTAGTTTAGTCATTTTAGAAACAAGATTTTTTTCAACACAGTCTAAGAAATCGACATATCACAAGTATGACCCATTGACATGCTTGATTTTCATATTCATTTTATTTCTTTTTAATTCTTATATAACTGGCACTCCCCCCCCCCCCTCTTTCAGCGTACATACATCCACAGACAACGGAACTCTCCTAGCCTCTGCAGGATGCACGCACGTTTCGCTTAGCTCAATAAGCGGCTCCTCGATTCCCTCGTCACTCTGACGCGTTGCCAGGGTTCCGATCACGTGACCGCACCCCCGGTCACGTGATCCATCTTGAAACCGCTGTATATCGGCTCCAGTCTTCTCCCCGATCACGTGACCACATCCCCGGTCACGTGAACGGCATACTGATATCGTCTACTTCACAAGAAATGCCCGATGTGCCCCGAACCAATACCAAATATTGATCATCCCTTCATCACCATTGATCAATTTTAGCACTGGTTTTATTTTTATTTTTATTTATGTGATTTTATGTCAATTTGGCTAATTATGCAAATTCAGTTTTTTTGCCCCCAACTCCTCCCCTTAAGCCCCTGTTTTTTGGCGGTTTTTTTGGGAGTATATATGTCTGTCAATGTACTTGTTTGTCATTCCTTGTATTTCTGTACCTGAAGAAGGGGACCTGTTTCCCCGAAACGCGTTGTACTACTACAAACAAATAAAGAATAAAAGAACAAATAATCTACTTACCTTCTACTGGTTCTTTGCGCCGTGGGATCCGCAATCTTTCCTCCAAAAAACCCCAGATGACCTGGCCTCCACAGTCACCAGATCTGAACCCAATCGAGATGGTTTGGGGTGAGCTAGACCTCAGAGTGAAGGCAAAAGGGCCAACAAGTGCTAAACATCTCTGGGAACTCCTTCAAGACTGTTGGAATACCATTTCAGGTGACTACCTCTTGAAGCTCGCCAAGAGTGTGCAAAGCAGTAATCAAAGCAAAAGGTGGCTACTTTGAAGAACCTAGAATATAAGACATATTTTCAGTTGTTTCACACTTTTTTGTTAAGTATATAATTCCACATGTGCTAATTCATAGTTTTGATGCCTTCAGTGTGAATCTACAATTTTCATACTCATGAAAATACAGAAAACTCTTTGAATGAGAAGGTGTGTCCAAACTTTTGGTCTGTACTGTATATACAGTAAATGTACAGCTGGACAACACCAGGTGCATACACTGGTGTATATAGATATGTGTATCCCCCTGAAGGCAGCCTTCCTCTCATTACTTCTATCTCCTGTACACTGTGAGGACCAGCCTGTCCCCATTCCTCTAGCATTAATCATCTGCTATGTGAATTACTCTCTAGGAATAAGCAGTGGCTCAGGATTTTATGACTGATTATATCAATGGTAGAAGCATGTTGGACCCTGACGTGATGAAACACGCTCAGTTACATAAAAGTGTCACCGCTCATCCTCCTAACTACACATAGCAACCACTGCACAAAACAGCAATTTACTGCCACGCTAACGTGTCATGTTATCAACAGTGTGTGGGAAAAGAACACGTAACATGCTACATATGTGACATCCAACTCGTGGGAACCTTCTGGTAAACCTATATTATACAGAACGTGTAGGGTTGGGTTCTATCTATCTATCTATCTATCTATCTATCTATCTATCTATCTACAGGTATCTATTTATTTGAGCAGGTTCATTCTGATTAATTTTTAATCTTTTAAATTGAGCTGAAGAAATTTGTATTAAAAAAATACTCATGTGCCATGAAAGCAGGAAAGCTAGGTGTCTATATAACTGTATGAGTGTGTGTGTTGACTGTATGTATGAGCACGTCCATGTATGTGGTGAGTATATGTATTAGTGCATCCATGTATGTAGTGAATACATGCCTTAGTGCGTCCATGTATAATGCACATGGTGAATGTGTGTATAAGTGTGTCCATGTATGTGGTGACTGTGTGTATGAGTACGTTCATCTATGTGGTTACTGTGTGTATGAGTGTGTCCATGTATATGGTGAGTGTGTGTAAGAGTGTTTATGTATGTGATGACTGATTGTATAAGTATGTCCATCTATGTGGAGACTGTGTGTATGAGCGCGTCCATGTATGTGGAGAGTGTGTGTATGAGCGTGTTCATATATGTGGAGAGTGTGTGTATCAGCGCGTCCATCTATGTGGAGAGTGTTTGTATGAGCACGTTCATATATGTGGTGACTGTATGAGCGTGTCCAT
Organism: Rhinella marina; assembly: GCA_900303285.1. Classification (NCBI taxonomy): domain Eukaryota; kingdom Metazoa; phylum Chordata; class Amphibia; order Anura; family Bufonidae; genus Rhinella; species Rhinella marina. Next base: position 19,753 of record ONZH01027272.1, read on the forward strand.
GTATGTGAAGAGTATGTGTATGAGCACGTTCTCATATGTTGTGGCTATTTGTATGAGTGTGTCCATGTATGTGGAGAGTATGTGTATGAGAGCCTTCATATACTGTATGTAGTGACTTTATGACCATGCCCATGTATGTGGCGAGTGTGTGTATGAGTGCGTCCATGGCAGAACTGTATGACACATCTGTGGCTGCAGTTTGAAAGGTACAGAGCTTCAACTACTTGTGGTTATAGAGGTAAATCAAACATGTCTATTATAATTGCAGCACAGGTTTAAAGAGCTTGAGTTTAATATAAACTCCATCAGCAGCTGTAAATGTTAACAAAAACAATAAAATCATTCTAAAAATGATAATAAATTAATAAAAAAGTTATCTGCAAAACCTTTAAAAGACTTTGCTTTTCTGATGATGACCACCGACTATACTGTAGGTTCAGGATATTCCAGAAGACATTAAGGATTAGTGTTGAGCGAGCATGCTCGGCCGAACACCGAGTGTACTCGAGCGCAAAGCTCGAGTCCCCTCCCCGCACCAAGACCGTGTGACACAATAGTAAACGGATCCGTCCTCCATTGACTTTCAATGGAGTTCATGACGGATCCATCACCTATCACGTTTTTTTTTCATTGAAGTGTTTGTTTGTTTGTTTTCTATTTTTCAGGATTGTGAATGCTGAGGACTATATTGGATTCGGTGGATTACGTCGGACCAGCTTTTATATTTTTTAATAAAATGGTCAAACAGAGGTCTGGGGGAGTATTTTGTGTTTTTTTTTACAACATTGCAGTTTTAGTAATCACGGCTATCTACAGACGGCCCTGATTACTAATATTGGGCTTAGTGCTTGCCGGTATGGCCAGCACTAACCCCAACATCTATTATCTCAGCACCCACCGTCACCAAGGGTGTCGGGAAGAGCCAGGTACCCACAGGACCGGACCTTCTAAATTGAGGGTCCGGTTCTGGGGCAGCTGTAGGCTGTTACTGTTAGGCTGGGAAAGGCCAATAACCGTGTCCCTTCCCACCCTGGTAGTGCCAGGCTGCCACTGCGGGTTGTATCTGGCTGGAGAAGGAAAAAAGGGGGGACCCCACGCCATTTTTCAAAATTATTGAATTATTATTTTTTTTTTAAATGGCGTGGGGTCCCCCCTTTTTTTCCTTCTCCAGCCAGATACAATCAGCAGCGGCAGCCTGGCACTACCAGGGTGGGAAGGGTGGCGCTGTGGTAAAACTTACCATTCTGCGCGCCGTCTTCCAGCTGGACGGGAGGAGGGAGCTGCCAGAGAAGGTAAGTAGTGTCTCTGTGTGTCTGTCTGTTTTTTTTTAATTTGGGGCACTTTTGTAAACCAGGCTTCCGAGCAGGGGGAGCCTGGTTTACTCCCATAGACTTCAATTATGCTCGGGTGCTCGGCCGACCACCCCTGAGTGCTCGGTAAGAGCACCCGAGCATACGAACACCGGGGTGCTCAATCATCACTATTAAGCATCTATTTGGCTTAGCCTGGGCTAAAAGTATGGGAATATCTTGGGGGGGCAAGATTGAGTGGCAAGAAGCTACTTTGCCTTGAACAGGGTATCCAGATACAGGGCTATAGACTACAGACTATTTCTGCATCATGAGCTATACCATGTCCATCTACATCGCTACATTATCTGTCATGCTTTTATGAGGCTTATGGTCCGTTAACGAGAAACCAGTTGTGACTGCATTAGCAGGTCTATGTGGTCTCTCCAGAAACCTAAGCAATGTTTATGTTCTACAGCAGATAAAGTAGAACATTCTAGACACTGGTTATAATTGCATCACCCATGAGATGCAAACGGGACTACTCATCATGCGCAATGTGAAATGTGATAATTAAAATGGGTGTTTTCCCAGATCTGTTTGGAGGTGGAGGAGAGATTGCTATTTTTAGGCATGCCCTGTTTTTCACTCCCTTGAGTAATTCATGTCTGGAACGAGTCATATATGTAGTCTTCAAGCTCCTACTACTACTACTTCTCATTCTGTGAAATAAGGAAAGAAAATTCTGAGTTGTGTATGAGTGTGAGAACTTGAGGGAGAGAAAGTTTATGGTGAATTGGAGAAACGTGACAAAGAAATCCTCAATGGTTGAGTTATAGCTTCAATACGTAATCATGCTCTGTTCATGGTTTTGTATGTTCCAAGGAAATCTTTGCTTTCTACTTTCAACATGATCAGGTAAAGGAGCCATGACTCAAAGGTGGGTTCCTAAATCGAGGTTATCAGTCCAGACATTTGCAGCATATTAAGGTGTCCTATTTGTAGGAACAAAAATATGTTCAAGGATATCCAGAGTCTTCATCCCAAGAGACACTGACCAATTTATTTGAAAAATTCACATAATAGACCAGTTCATAGGATTGTATTGAACACATTTTAAAAAAGTAGCTGGAAACTGTTGACTTGAATCACTAAGGTGTAAAATTTATCATAGGGTCTTCCTCAAAGATTTACATCTTTCTTTAGACATGACCAACCAATTCTTCAGATACCTGTCACACTCCGGTGTGGGGGGAAGATACCACACCGAGCGAGGAAAGGGGGGGGAGGAGATTATGCCTGGAAACTACAGAAGGCAGATGGACACCTCCTAGAGAAACCCAGACTCCAGTCCTGACTAACAACCAGTATGAACAGGCCTAGAAGGTAGGCGAGTTCATACGCAGGACCCTATCTGTCTCTAAAGGACCCTGAAGCTAATGTCAGGAATGAGGCAAACTGTTCCTCCACCAACCTGGAGGAACAGGAGTCTCCCCTCAGGCCCAATCACCAAACACAAGGAAGGGATACACACAAGCAATACAAAATACAAAAGGGAAAGAGGACACTTGACTTTCCAGTAGCAAATGGCAGCAACGAGAACTCCGCTGAGAACCCAAACTCAAGCAGACCACAGATAAAACGGAAAGTATAAACCGCATAGCATAGTGGACTTTTTGTATTCTAGGGTCAAAATACTTTTTATATTTATAACTTCTTCCATCCTCAAGAGGGATAGAATTTTGCAAGAGGGTTGTCTATGTACTATAAAGGGAGTCTTTTAAATTGTATCCATCAAAATAAAATTCTTCCAAAACTGGTCTACTGAGATTTCATAATACATGTTAGTAGATCGCATGGCTGGGGCACTGGAGGTTGGTCCACCACCAGGTTCTGGAACTAATAGGCTGTGATGGTCTAGAAATGACCTTGAATGTCACCAAACAGGTTATTATAGACACATTAAAGTTTTGAAAAATGTTGGAGGCTGAGCTGCAAAAATGAGATTTTTTTCTTTGCATGTATGTTCAAGATGGGATCACTTGGTTTTGCAACTTGACGTATAATTGACTACAGTAGTTGAGACATGTCAAAAGATGAAAACCTTGTTGAGAATCCGTTTGATCCACCCTATGCACTGGAATATACCTGTTGGATTTCACTGAATTTGTGAGAAGATAATACTCAGTCCTTAAGAATGTCGCTGCTTTGACCCTAGTGTTACTCATCCTATTCAGAGGGAATCCCTCCCAAGAAAGGGGGTTTTGCAAAAATGCATATGTGTAAATCACGTAAATCACGTGGCCCAGTCAGCAGTCACGTGTATAAAACAAGTATCATTCACTTGTACTGCGAGGAGGGTGTGCAGAGATGAATGGTAAACACTTTGAAACACATTGACCTTGATTCATCAAGACCGACATCTGCTACACCGGAGGAGCCATGTTGTTTATGTCTATGCTCAGACTTCATCGCAAATTACAAGGCTTCTCTGGAAGTCCTTGCACCAGAATGATATCAATGGCTTCTCGGTGTCACCAGAGATTTTATTCATAAATATTTTATTCACATCTAAATGCTAACCAGCAAAGTTGCATCATTCATGTCTAAATCCTAAGCAGCAAAGTTGAGCCAGTTCCACACACTGTTCCAATCTCCCTCCCCAGGAGTCCATGGGATCAGGGAGTATTTGCCGGAGAAAGTTTACAGCCAAGGCACAACTGAACCTGGTTTTTCAGATGGTGCATATCCGATTGCTGATGTGCGTCAGGTTTTCGCATCAGTTGAAAATTTGCTTCAGCATGTTGTGCAATCCAAATTGGCTGGTGCTGCTATAGCTACTTGCATTGGTAACACTAGCAGAGATGTCAGTGACTCAGTGGGTGGTGGAGAGGGCTTCTTGGTGAGACAGAAGTGTCTATTCAGCAAAAGCTGTGGCAAGCTGTGTCCACAGTCTGTCCTAGTAATACAACAATTTTGCCTCACTTTTGGGAAAACTCCATGTCCCTCTGCACCACCAACTCTTCCTCCTCCAATCGTAGCTCCACATCCTCATCCACTTCCTCTTCCATGTGGTTTTGTTCCCAAGGGTCCCAAACAGCTACAGCATGCATGCTAGATGTGGAAGCTGTTCTTCCACCATGCCTTGTTGCCTCATCATGAGTTTTTGCTACAATATATGAATCAGTGGGATGGCATTGTTGATTTCACTGTTGTCTATTCACAAATCTGGAGGCCTCTTTGATGAGCACGTGTATACGACAGGAGTCCCTGAAAAGCTGTCAGTTCCCAACCTCAAAATAACACAACTTCCTGCTGTCGTGGTCTGATGTATGATGCAATTATCACTTTACGCTACTTGTACAGATGCTCCAGCCTATGCAAGGTGGAATTCCAGTGCGTTGCAAGGGGGGTATTCCAGCGCAAGTCCAAGAGCGCGTTATTAGCCACAGACGAATATCTGAAATGCAAGGACAATCTCATGGACATGACCAGTGCCTTCTGCTAGCCACAATTCTTTTGAAAAAGGCATTGCACAACTAAATGTATTATGTGCGCCATGCAGGGAGCATGTGTTATTTCCCCCAAATGCAGCACAGCCACAATATTCCTGCAATTGTCGCTAACCATCTTTCCTAGCTGGAGATGATAGAGAGGCATCCAGCATATAATTTGCTTCTTGAAGCCTATTAGCAACTGATCCACTGTGTGGATTCTTTTTCCCAGAATCATCAGTATTAGGGCTCATTCACACAGCCTGCATCATGGTTCGCGGACCCATTAAAGTGAATCCGGAAGATGCGGAGCGGAGGGACAGATCGGACTACCACAGAAGCACTACGGTGCGCTTCCGTGGTGTTTCTGGCCGTGCCTCCGCGGATGCGGATTGCAGACTCCATTCAAGTGAATGGGTCCGCGATCCACATGTGGTGGCCTCGCGGTGAGTGCCCGTGCTTTGCGGACCGCATTTTGTGGCTCGCAGCACGGGCAGGGCCAGCACACGATCGTGTGTATGAGACCTTAAGACGCTTCACTTTACACATATGAAAGGAGGGAAGGGGAATGGAAGCTACACTCTGCCATGTTTGTGTTGGGGACAGGAGAATGTCCATGAGGAGAATGTGGAGGAGGTTGATAAGCACCTGGTGTGTGAACCAGACTGACACAATTGTAGAGGGAGGTGTCAGTAGGACCTGGCTCATTGTGGGGTGCAGCAACGTCACAACATGGACTAGGGAAAGACATGTAACAGCTGCTCTACGTGTCCATGGTGGCCTGCACCACATTCTCCATTTGTGGTACACTGCAGAAAGGGGTAAAAACATACTAGTAAAAGAACTAAGCATTGTCATTAGTGTTCAGCAAATCAAATCCAACGAAGTGGAATTCGATCCAAATTTCAGGATAAATTCGATTCGCTGCAAAACCAGATTTCTTTGTGCTTTGTGGTAGTGAATCAACTTAACTTGAAATAGTGTAAAAAACAAAAAAATCATACTTACCGTCTCTATTTGCTCGTGATGGGCCAGCTCTGCCATCTTGATCGAAGATCTCTGCCAAAATCCTGTGTGTTGTGAAGTGATGACATCATGTCGGGCCATGCGAGATTTCATGCCAGATCTTCAAACAAGATGGCGGCGGCCTGTCCATGTTGAGCAAATGGAGGCGGTAAGTATGATTTGATTTTTTTTCTGTTAATTTTACACTGTTTTTACTCTCAGATGCCCTGAACACAGCATCTGAGGGGAACAATGATCGCAGCCCCCTGTCATTACACTGGTTACTTACAAAATAATGTACTTCGTGGCAAAATAATTAGTCACAAAGCAATTTTTTTTGTAAAATTTGGCAAAACAGCTGAATAAAATTTTCCAAAACTTCGCTCATCTCTAATTGCCATGTATTTTTTATGAACATGGTATTAATAGGCCAAAGTATTCATCACCAGATGCTACAGTAGGTGGAGCAGTTATCACTTCCCCATAAGGAGGAGTTAGGGAGTCTAGTCTGAGACAGCAAACAGACCAGATGCAAAATGTAGGAGCTGACTGTAAAGCCACCCCTGGATCAGGTAGTAACCAGGGAAAGGCCAGAAAGACCAGAAAAAAAACTTTATTTGCTTGAGAATCAAGCCAGACAGAAAGTGGGAGTGTAGAGCTAAAGTCTTTGAAGAATGGACCATTAAGTCTCTATTTCACGTGTCTAGGAGAATAAGTCCACCATTGCCTGGATACACAAAGAACAGCTCGATCACCTGTGTAAGATATCCACATCCCAAAAGTGGAAATTTGTTGCAATCTGTTCAAAAATGGTGCAGAGTATAGTCTGACATTTAGGGTCTGCCCTGTGGTTGCATTGCTTAAATAGAAATGTCACACCCCATGCCTGAATGCTTTTGCAAGATTTCAGCTAAAGGAGTGCAGTGTAAGGAAGATTGCTTTAAAAGTAACCTCTTAGCCTAGTAATTACCTGTGGAGCCGTGTCACCTGTAAGAACTGTGAAAAGTGCATTTGTGTAACATCTTCCGGTCCATTGAATGCTGAGAACTATAACTGATGATCCTTCAGTAAAGAACTATTCTGCTGTTAACCTGGCTTCATTATTTTCTGCACCGCAACAGTGCACTGATATCTAAAGCTGCACCAAGGGACCCTGCCTTGCACCTCACAGCAAATTTTAAAGTGTAACTGCCGTTTCATTTTTTACACTGTAATGGTATAGTATACCATATAGTATATGTGCCTTAGTGTTTTAAAATTTAATCATTTTCAGTTTCACATGAGAAAAACTGTGAGAAACGTGTGCCACTTTACCATTGTGCAGGGCTCTTCTCACACTGTTGCCATGTGCAGTCCGTCTTCTCTATCTGATAAACAAGAGACGGGTGAGCTCTGGGGGGAGGAGCTCAGTCCTGGATGCGCCTTCACAGTGTAGTAGGACACTGGCTCCTCCTCCCAGCCTTAAGGCCTGCAAGGAGTACAGTATGTGATGCCTGCCCATCAGAGCTAATTAGATGTTGCATATAACAGCCCAACTGATTTTATCCCTTTAGCCCCAGCTATCTTATTTTCTTCTCTTCTGCCTCATGTGTCTCCTTCCATTTTCCCCATTCCCTGCCAGCATGTAGTTTCTTCTTCCATTCCATTGTACTTCCATTGAGGCTGAGTGCACGCCATCAGTTTCCAAAAGCTAGTGGATCTCACTAAGTGGTATGGCAGTGACTGCACCGGCCAGGTGGGAGTTTAGTTTGCACACATGTAGAATACTGGGCATGTATAGTAATTTCCTGGCCACACATTCCATTATAGATTACCGACAATGGAGCAGAGGTCAAGGAGGAGGACTTTGAGCAGGAGAAGCAGTTGATGATGATAATGACAATGACACTTTACCGCTTGTGGATCGGACAGTCTTCTAATTGCTGGCTATTTTTCCCCTGGATCTGGTAATGCCACCTCTTCTGCTAAAAAAGAGCTATTGAGCCTACGTTGTGTTTAATACTTGCTCGAGGACAATAAAGTTTAATCTGAATGCTCATGGTTTATTTTCATCCTGCAGATCTTACACTCACCAATGATTTTGTCTGCAGGCATTGTGGAGAAAAATTCCCATACGAGAGATACTCACAAAGAGCTACCAGCACCCAAGCTTCACCTATGCTGACATATTTTCTCCCCTCCACTTTCCTTATACTTTGATATGTTATTGGCTTCTCTCTCCCTCTCATAATTCCTTGCTCTGTATTTGCACTAAGTACCAGTGCCACCATGGCTACCAGTGCCCCTACTTGCCAACACCATGGCTACAAGTACCACTACTACCAATTTGAGCACAGCTATGAATTTCAGTCATGTCATCCCCTGCCCCCGCTGGAAACTACTAATCCACTGATTGCTTTCGTAGGACTCAGCAACATGAAGACTATCCTGAGTATCTTCCATAGCATCCGGGATGTCGTCTCTTCTTAGGAAATGATACAACTAAAAGGCTTAACCATGGCTCAAATTTGAGTCTCAGAAAAGACATTGCCATCATCCTGTTGTGACTGGGAAGAAGAATAAGTCATCCAATCCACAATCTCATCCTCTTTCTCCGCAATTATGACCCCTTGCCTAGAGGAAGCTAGCTAACTGTGGCCTGCTGCTACTACTACCTGTGGCTGGTGCCCACTGTGCTGTTTGTAATTAGAGATGAGCAAAGTTCTTAAAAATTGGATTCGGCTGCTTCGCAGAATTTTACAAAAATATTTGCTTTGTGATTAATTACTTAGTCACAAAGTGAATTTCTTTGTAAATAGCATCACTGAACCCCTCAGATGCCACATTCATTGGTGAAAGCATTTTAGGGATTGCGCATAAAAAAAAAATTCAAATCATACTTATTCATTGGATTAGGTAAGTAAGTTTTTTTTTATTTTTTTTTTACCGCCATTTCAGGGAAAATTGATTTGTTACCAACCACAAAACACGAGGAAATTCGGCTTTGTGGCAAATCACATTTTTCCTGAAATGCGTATCAAACAATACTTGTAATAGTACAGCCACTCACATTCTCACTTGTGGATGATGTTGCACAGGTCTTTTTGTTTTTAATTATCCTGCTCGTTCCTATTTAAAAGATTTACATCACTTCGGCCAGCATGGTGATGTCATATGCCACCGTGCACCGGATTTCATCTGAGATCTTCAAGCAAGATGGTGGCGACCGGTTTGTCGCGAGAAAACGGATCAGGTAAGTACGATTGTTTTTATCACTATTTCAGGTTAAATTGATTCACTACCATGAAGAGAGAGTAAATTAGGCTTTTTGCCAAATCAAATTTATCCTGGACTTCGATTCACTCAATACTAACTATAATCTATGCAACATTCCTGGCGCAGATTATAGTAAATGTGACGGGCCGGCGATGTCGTCCTGTACTGACGGTCACTTTGAAAAGTGGCGAGCAGAATCTGAAACTCCCAAAAAGTCGAAAATCTTGCTCATCTACAGCCTGCGCAGAACTTTGTGACTTTTTGGAGACACGATGATAAATGTCCCCTGTAGTGTTTGTAAACTACAGAAGTATTTACTGTCCCATAAACAGAGTCCCAAATAATCTGTCACGCACGCTCCCATCACGTCTCCGGCGTGTTCCGGAATCTTCTCGCATTCTCTGGGTAAAGATTATTTTTCCATCTGTAGTAATAAAGTCTAGAGAAATGGACAGAGCTTGAGGATGATGTCACTCCGCCGCCTGCGTACTTAGACAGATCTTGTCATTTAATGAGGTCCACCACCCACATCTCCTGAGACTATAAGTATCCGAGTCCTTCAAAGCCTTCACATCTTAACTCAAAGTAGTAGCAGAACAATAGACGCCTGAGACAGAAGCTTCCGAGAAGGTGAGGTGTTACATAACCTGAGGTAGAAGGACTCTGCCTCCAGCAGTGTGTGAGGGACACATTGTAACAAATCTTCTACTTCACAGGTCACCATGCTGAACGAAATCACCGTAAAAGTCTTCCTGATACTTGGTGAGTAGAAAACCTGCACAATTTTTTTCTATGTAGCAGTGTAGAGTTTATCATTTTCTCATCTTCTAGTTAATGTTGTATCTGCAGTACCTTTGATAATGTTCGCAATGATGCACTACTGGTAAAAGACTGTGATTTAGCAGAAGTACCTTTGTAATGATCTCTCAGGGGCTGCATTGTGTATGGAACATCATATCTAAGTTGGGATCATGGAATCCTATACCCATTTGATAGGCTGCCGGTACCGGAAACTATGCAGTGGATGGAGCCTTCCATGCGTTGTATAGTTTCCGGTGCCAGCGTCTGCCCTAAACAACTGATCGGTGGCAGCGCAAGGTGCCGATCGATCTGATATAGATAACCTGTCCTGAGAAGAAGCTATCGGTATCTAAGTCCTGGAAAACCCCTCTAACTAAGGCCAGTTTCACATGTGTAAAAAAAATCCGGCAGGCTGTTTCAGTAGAGAACATCCTGCCAGAGCTCTCCAGATCCGGCACATGCCCGCCGGACCACATTGACTACAATCGGATATAGTGGGGATACCAGCACTCCCCGCCATATCAGCATACTCATACTCCTACACAATATGCGGCGTCCATCCAGTTGGGATTCAGACAGATAAAAATTGCCGCATGCAACGTTTTTGTCCTGCCGAATCCCGGCTGATGTGCCGGGGAACGGCTGGATCCACTCTGCATCCCATTATAGTCAATATGGTCTGGCAGGCACATGGCACCATCCGGCTATGCCGGTTCTGGAGAGCTCTGGCTGACCACTCTCTATCTGTCACATTTCTGTGTGACACTAGCCTAACTTGGTAAAATGTAGAATAATTACTTGTTAGTCTATGGAAATACACGGCAAACACAGCTCAGCTGCATCTACCTGTTCTTTCTTTGCCTCTGCAATGTTTAAATGCTAACCGTACTTATCCCAAATTAATACATCCAAAACTGAACACAATGGGGGTCATCTATCAATAATGGCATAATTTGCGCAAACAAAATACTAACATTACAAATCAAAAGTTGTGATTTGCTTCACCTCATCTATCACTAGCCGCACATCACTTTTAAAATGTGACTTTTTAAAATAAAAAAACCTGATTATTCGCCTATTTTTCTCGATTTGCGACATTTTAATGTCGATAGCATAAAAATGCGGCTTTTTTAAACTGAAATGTGCCATTTCAGCCAAACCTGCAAAACCGCACCTGCAACTTTTCAAACATATTTGCGATATTTCCGGTGGTAAATTGCAACATTTGTCTGAGACTCGAGGCGTTTTTGTTATTGTTTTATTGAATGACAATTTACGACAAAACACTCTTGTTTAGCTCATTTCTATTAGATTAGAAATAAACGCATCCTGTTTTCATACTTATCGATCACTTCTTGCCACAAGTTAATTCGCTTTTCATAAATTTTTACACAAACCACCACTACATAAGCCGGCTTAATTGTCCGCGACAATTTGAGCCATGTCTGCTGATGAGGATAAAGGAGGTGTAATATGCGCCAATTTGATAGCCCCGCCCATTTTGACATTTATAACTTATTTCTGGCTTCATGCATTCTTTATAGTGAAAATTCAGGAGAAAACAGTTCATATATTTGGTGTAAATCAAAACACCATACTTTTTGGTGCAACATGTTTAGTAAATGTCCCCCAATGAACGTTTTCTTTCTTTCTTTTTTTCTTTCTTCTGCTTTTTTCTTTCTTTCTTTTTCCTCTTTCTTTCATCTGCTTTTTTCTTTCTTTCTTTCTTTCTTTCTTTCTTTCTTTCTTTCTTTCTTTCTTTCTTTCTTACTTTTGTTCTTACTTTTTTGCATTATTTTGTCTATCTGCTTTTTTCTTTCTTTCGTCGTTCTTTCTTTTTTTTCTCTTTCTTTCTTTTTTCTTTCTTTCTTTCTTTCATCTGCTTTTTTCTTTCTTTCTTATTCTTTTGTCTTTTATCTGCTTTTTTATTTCTTTCTTTTTCCTCTTTCTTTCTTTTGTTCTTACTTTTTTCATTCTTTTGTCTATCTGCTTTTTTCTTTTTCTTTATTTTTTTTATCTCTATCTAAGACTAGTTTCAGACAAATGTTTTGTTTTGCGGTCTGCAAATTGCGGATTCGCAAAAAAACGGATGACATCCTTGTGTTTTCCGTATTTAGCTGGCCCCTAATAGAACAGTACTATTCTTGTCCGTAATACGGACAAGAATAGGACATGCTCTATTTTTTTTGCGGGCCTACGGAACGGTCATACGGATGCGGACAGCACACTGTATGCTCTCAGTATTTTTTGCGGGCCCATAGAAATGAATGGGTCCGCATTTTTCACATCGGAGCCCGCAAAAAATACTGTTCGTGTGAAAGAGGCTTATTGCAGTTTTTATACGCTGCTTGTAATTATGTGATCTATGAGAATTTTGAATGTCAAATTAAAGAAACATCAGATTTTTTACATGTCGAGATGGATTAATCACATTTTTGAAGGCTATTATTCAAACATGGAAAGACAATTTCCACTTGTAAACTAATCTGACAGCTGCTTGAAAGAAGTTTTACGATTAGTCACCTGGGGGCGAGGTTGTGGGATCTTGGATGGATTTAGCTGTAGGACTCTACAGGGAAGGGCTTAAAATAGAAAGTCACATTGTGTAGGGGGGTGAGTTCCTCCAATGTATGAATTCTGTTCCTCTAATAGAGCCCTATAATGCAGGCAGAACACTGGTCTCTCACGCACAAAAATCACTGCCGTGCTGGTACTGACCCAGTTGCAGATGGGTATTTTTTCCTTATAGACGACATGTTAACATACCAAGAAATTGTTCCCAAAAAGTGGATTATAAAGTAACTGTCCAATAAGTGGCATCAGAAGGCCAGCGTTCATCCTCATGTATAAATCTATTAACATTTCTAAAATATGCAAGAAATTATATCATATTGTTAGATTATTTATGTGACATAGTGAAATTCCGATATATGTTTCCAAATAATATATTTACCTTTCTATGTTTCTCAATGAATTACAGTATTTCAATCCAGTGAAAAGTTTGACGAAAAAATCAATAATGAAGCTTATAATGCCTGTTAAACATACATCAGAAACGCTTATTATTTTTTCTTGCAGAACTATTTGCTGCGTTTGGGGCGTCACAGGAGTCTGCAGCTCTACAGCCAGGTAATAACTAGTACTTTAAAATTAGTTATTTAAATCTGTACAATAATATACGTAGCTACTATAATACTGCTCCTATGCACAATAATATAACTACTATAATACTGCTCCTATGTACAAGAATATAATTACTATAATACTGCTCCTATGTACAAGAATATAACTACTATAATACTGCTCCTATGTACAAGAATATAAGTACTATAATACTGCTCCTATGTACAAGAATATAATAACTATAATACTGCTCTTATGTACAAGAATATAACTACTATAATACTGCTCCTATGTACAAGAATATAACTACTATAATACTGCTCCTATGTACAAGAATATAACTACTATAATACTGCTCCTATGTACAAGAATATAACTACTATAATACTACTCCTATGTACAAGAATATAACTACTACTATAATATACTGCTCCTATGTACAAGAATTATAACTACTATAATACTACTCCTATGTACAAGAATATAACTACTATAATACTACTCCTATGTACAAGAATATAACTACTATAATACTGCCCTCCTATGTACAAGAATATAACTACTATAATACTGCTCCTATGTACAAGAATATAACTACTATAATACTATACTCCTATGTACAAGAATATAACTACTATAATACTGTACTCCTATGTACAAATATAACTACTATAATACTGCTCCTATGTACAAGAATATAACTACTATAATAATACTGCTCCTATGTACAAGAATATAATTACTATAAAACTGCTCCTATGTACAAGAATATAACTACTATAATACTGCTCCTATGTACAAGAATATAACTACTATAATACTGCTCCTATGTACAAGAATATAACTACTATAATACTGCTCCTATGTTACAAGAATATAACTACTATAATACTGCTCCTATGTACAAGAATATAACTACTATAATACTGCTCCTATGTACAAGAATATAACTACTATAAATACTGCTCCTATGTACAAGAATATAACTACTATAATACTGCTCCTATGTACAAGAATATATACTATAAATACTGCTCCTATGTACAAATATAACTACTATAATACTGCTCCTATGTACAAAATATATAACTACTATAATACTGCCTCCTATGTACAAGAATATAACTACTATAACTGCTATACTATGTACAAGATATAATATAACTTACTGTACTATAATACTATTACTCTGCTCCTATGTACAAGAATATAACTACTATATAACTACTATAATACTGCTCCTACTATAATAAGACATAATATAACTACTATATAACTGACATATAATAACTACTATAATACTGCTATAATACAAAGAATATACTAACTTCTATGTAATATAACTACTATAATACTATATGTACTGAATACTCTATAAACTATAATATATATGTAAGAATATAACTCTATATAATACTGCTCCTATGTACAAGAATATAACTACTGCTCCTATGTAAAAAAATATAACTACTATAATATGCTAACAAGAATTTATAACTACTATAATACTGCTCCTATGTACAAGAATATAACTACTATAATACTGCTCCTCCTATGTACAAGAATATAACTACTATAATACTGCTCCTATGTACAAGAATATAAAACTACTATAAACTAATACTGCTCCTATGTTACAAAAAATATAACTACTATAATACTGCTCCTATGTACAAAGAATATAACTACTATAATTACTGCTCCTATGTACAAGAATATAACTACTATAATACTGCTCCTATGTACAAGAATATAACTACTATAATCACTGCTCCTATGTACAAGAATATAACTACTATAATACTGCTCCTATGTACAAGAATATAACTACTATAATACTGCTCCTATGTACAAGAATATAACTACTATAATACTGCTCCTATGTACAAGAATATAATAAAAATATAATACTGCTCCTATGTACAAGAATATAACTAGTATAATACTGCTCCTATGTACAAGAATATAACTACTATAATACTGCTCTTATGTACAAGAATATAATTACTATAATACTGCTCCTATTTAATAATATCCTCTATGTTGAAGTATATAACCACTGTTGTATGAATAATTACATTACTATTGTGATCATTTTTAAGTCTGAGTATTCAAAGTCAAGTTTTTATTTTCTGCCGTTCGATGATTTTGGGTACAGGTCTTGGCACTGAGATCTCTATCAGCATCTTGAATCTGGCTGATAACACAGAACTTGTCATGATAAGACTCTAGATTTATTATATTTTACTCATCTTGTCTTGTTCAATGTCCTTCTTTCAGATTCCTTCTGTGAGCCTAATAAGATGTTTTACCAATGTAAACCCTGCCCAAGGACCTGCGGGAACCAGGAGATCCCATGTCTGAAGATTTGCCAGCCTGAGTGCTACTGCAAACCCGGTTATGTCCTGGCCTCACCCACCTCTAACACCTGCATCCCGGAGTCTGAGTGCACGTCTTGTGGACCAAACGCAAGGTTCACTGATTGTAGCTCTCTCTGTCAGGACACCTGTGATAACTACATGCAGTCAGGCAGAGCTTGTCCCATGATGTGCCAGCCCGGCTGTGTCTGTGAAAAGGGCTATGTTATGCACAATAACCAATGTATCAAGCCCGTACTGTGCCCCAGGAGGGCACGAGCTGTCCATCCAATGTTCATACCCCTATTAGCTGGCAGAACATCAAATTCCAGCTCCATCTGAAGTCCTACTGCTTGGTTCATGTAACGTAATATTATATTTAAGTGCACTTTAAATATTTTTTTTTTTTCATTTTATGCTTTGAATAAAATTATTGTATTTTGATTTTTTTGCATTTACTTGGAGTCTATACTTATTTTGGGGTCTGGTGATGTGTCTAAATTAAGTTAGGTTTCTGATCTGGGTTCTGAATTTACCTAGGGGTTTTGGCCTGGGGTCTAAATGTGTTTTGGAGAAAGTGAGAGGATCCAGGGGCAAAATTTGCCTTCTGACGCCTAGGATCCCATCTACACAACTTACGTCTCAACTGTCCAAACTTTTTCCGTTGTGCTCCGTGATCGTCATTCAGATAATTTATGAAAATCCTCTCAAATCTATTAATAATGTGGACAATCTCTTAAGCCTCCCCACCCAGGACTAGCAGGTGAGCAATGTTCAGTCTCTTATAATCTCTCATAAATATCAAGACATCAGATACCATGTCCATGACAAGTTCACCAAGCCCAAAAATGTGTGGTGTAAACACAGGAACCTCCAGACAAGACCAGCAACAAAGGGTTAAAAGGAACCTTCTTAACATCAGTGACCACCTGTAGAAAACCATTACTAATCTGGACAGACAATCATAGAATTAACATAAGGGAGTGGAGTTTGACACATATTTACTTTTTCAGTGTAAGTAACAGCCATGGGCTGCTACACTGTTGAAACATAGTAATATAGTAGCGTAGTTTATAAGGCTGAAAAAAGACATCTGTCCATCCAGTTTGTCCTGTTATCCTGCAAGTTGTTCCAGAGGAAGGCAAAAAAAAAACCTGTGAGGTAGAAGCCAATTTTCCTCACTTTAGGGGAAAAAAATCCTTCTTAACTCCAATCAGGCATCAGAATAACTCCCTGGATCAACAACCCATCTCTAGTAACTATAACCTGTAATATTATTACCTCCAGAAATACATCCAGGCCCCTCCTGATCTCTTATAGAGAACTTACCATCACCACCTCCTCAGGCAGAGAGTTCCATAGTCTCACTGCTCTTACCGTAAAGAATCCTCTTCTATGTTTGTGTATAAACCTTCTTTCCTCCAGACGCAGAGGATGTCCCCTCGTCACAGTCACAGTCCTGGGGATAAATAGATGATGGGAGAGATTTCTGTACTG
Source organism: Rhinella marina (assembly GCA_900303285.1). Taxonomy (NCBI): domain Eukaryota; kingdom Metazoa; phylum Chordata; class Amphibia; order Anura; family Bufonidae; genus Rhinella; species Rhinella marina. Next base: position 36,574 of record ONZH01027272.1, read on the forward strand.
ACCTCTGATATATTTATACATAGTTATTAGATCTCCCCTCAGTCGGCTTTTTTCTAAAGTGAATAACCCTAATTTTCTGGGTACTGTAGTCCACCTATTCCAGTTATGACTTTAGTTGCCCTCCTCTGAACCCTCTCCAGCTCTGCTATGTCTGCCTTGTTCACATGAGCCCAGAACTATACACAGTACTCCATGTGTGGCAGTATATCTGACAGAGAGTATCTTTAGATAGAATGGAACTTACCATTCCATTATCCCTCTTTTGTCCTGCTTCCTACTAAGGGAAGAGTTGCAGACAGCTATAGTCAGTCTAGTGGAGTCTAGAAGTTGGAAGCTGACGAGTGAAGTCATAGGGCAGTAAGGGGAATAGCCCCCATCCTGCTGAAGGAGTCTCTCAAGGGAAGCAGCTCATAGAGCACCCTGACTCCTTACAGATACAGAGTATCCCAAGGGGGTCAACAGCCAAAGACGCCCCTCTCCAAAGGTGTCAGAACTGTCATAGAGTCCATTTACCAGATTGAAGCCAGTCTAGCAGAGAAGATAAAGCAAGGTATCCAAGTTTACCTGCCAGTTTACCCCAAAACCTTCTGGAGCCAAGAGAAAGACCAAATACTGTCTGGATGCAAGTTTACGCAAGTAAAGCTGTTGAACTTTTACCAAGTCTGGACTCTTACTCCACCAGCTATGACTCTCCCCTTTATTACTTTGGAGCCTAACCCTGGGGAGTGACAGTATCCAGGTAGGAGCACAGTAACACACATGCACCAAACTAATAGGGCTGCATCACCACTTGGCAATCCTAAAAACCTGGGACATGATCGGCCATGGGGGTTGGCACATTGCCTAAGGGATGCAGACAAACAAAGATCCCAACACTGGATGGTTATATGGCTACTTCTTCTCCAGATGCTGACCTGAGGACAATGTACACATCCTGACTAAAATAGTCCCTGATATTCCAGGTTTTCTTGCATATCTTCAGTGGTTTGTGCTTGGTGTAACTTGTGAGTCCTTGATGATCAATGGTTAATTGTCCCAGGCTGGAAGTCTAGTTTTATGCAGAGGCAAACTGGTCCTGGACTCTGCTTTCTATGGAACCTGCAAAGCGGTACCCTGAGAATAGGACATGCAAACCTTGAACTGCCTGGGATTTTATCAAAAATCTCTTTAGCCTCCTCTAACCTATAACTTCAGGGGCTTTACCATTAACCTGTTCACTCTTTATGCACTGTATGGCGGTATGATTTGTATGCTGCGTTTTACTTGGAAAATGAATGGAATTATGGTGTGAGAAATAGACAACAGCATTATACTGGCAGTATTTGGATACTGTATGGAGGTATTAATCAGACATTGCGCAGTGGTATTATTTGGGAGCTGAATGGCATTATTATGTGGAGATAAGATTTGGTGTCATATGTCAGTATTCATTTATGACCTTTAACCCATACACTAGGACCAGCGCCGTATATGTATGGCTCACTGATCGGGAGGGTGCAGGAGCTGCACAGATAGCCGGACCCCTGCTGCGTACGCCCGCATCAGTGAAAACACAGATACAGGCGTATTAACCCCTTGTATGCCATGGTCAAAGCTGACCGCAGCATGCACGGGGTTTGCGGAGGGTACTGGTGCCCTCAGCTTCCCCATCGGGTCCTCGCGCTGCAGTGGTGGGGACCCAATGTCACAGAAGGCAGCCCCGATGCCTTCCATAGGCATTGGTGCTACGTTCTATGGAAGCCTGTGAGATCCAGCCGCTGATCTCCAGCTGGCAAGAGCCTCGTTGCTATGGGCGACCCTTCCTCTTCAGGGCCCTCTAAGGTGATGTTCCTCTCGTCCCAGTGTAGGAGTGCCAAGGGTAGTTTAGGCCACTTATGTCTTGGAAGCATGTGTCACGGTGTTCCTACCTTGATGGACGGATAGGCCTCAGGCGGTGGCTCTAGCTGCATTAAAAGTAGGAATAATTGAGGGTCGTCAAGTGGAAATAAAGTCCTTTATGGATGATCCAACGTTGTTTTATTTAGTTAACTCAATTTGCATGAAGGTAATTCACTGCAGACTTTATCTTGATGTCCCAGCAAGTACAGTTTTATATACTTGGCAGATGCTTGGCAGATAAAGATTTCTGAATTTATGTCTTAAAGGGAACCTGTCATCTCCGAAACACCCCCTGAACTAGAGTAAGGGTTGTATAGTGTAAGTGATGCTGAATCCGAATATGGAAGTTTTATCTTCATACTCACTTCCATTCCAACGCTGTGCTCCCACAAACCAGCAGTAAAATGCACTCACTGGACTCCAGTGCTCACTCACATAATGGAGAGGACTCAAAGAAGAGTCCACTGAGTGCATTTTACTGCAAGTTTGTGGGAGCACAGCGTCGGAATGGAAGTGAGTATGAAGATAAAACTTACATATTCGGATTCAGCATCACTTACACTATACAACGCTTACTCTAGTTCAGGGGGTGTTTCGGTGATGACAGGTTCCCTTTAAGCTGAGCTTTTCTATTAAGTCTGGCTTTCCTTTAGCTGGTGCCTTGTTTTTGGCTGTAGTACTCAGTATTGGTGGATCAACAGAGCTGAAGGTGCTCTGTTGTCCTGAACATCTCCTTCCCCTAGAAGGGGGTAGGGTAAAAACTGCCTAAACTGCCTTTTCCTCCTCACTGCAGGAAGTTAGAAGGAACTACTTCTCTCCAGCAGAGAGGGTCAGAATGGAATAAGGAACGTACCATTCTGGTGAAAACTACAAACTAAATCTGCCACAGTATTACTGACACCTGCTGGTCCACCAGGTACATCACATTATAACAGTTACATAATAATAGTTAGGAATATACACAGTACTGCAGGTATGGGAATACAATGCATAGAATGACATTTAGGGTAGCAAACAGATAGAAGCTGGATGCCAAGAGTGCTAACACTACTCTGGGGTGTTACAATACAAGCTGACAGCCAATGTATTACAATACACAATGTATTGCAATACATTGCAGAGGGGTTCAGGCCCTCAAAAGTCCGCGAGTGGGACAAAAATCAAAAGTCAAAAAAATATATTTTTCCATAATAAAAAAATAAAGTTGCACTTAAAAAAACAAACAAAAAAATGCTCCTTTCCTTAAATAAAACACATAAAATTGAAAAAAAAAATAGAAAAAAAAAACAAAAAAACAGACATAGTTGGTATCACCGCGTTTGTAAAGATCGGCTCTATAAAAATATCACATGACCTAGCCCCTCAGGTGAACACCATAAAAAATAAAAGCTGTGCTAAAAAATAGCAATATTTGTCACCTTACATCACTAAAAGTGCAATACCAAGCGATCAAAAAGCCATACGCACCCCAAAATAGTACCAATCAAACCATTATCTCATCCCGCAAAACATAAGCCCCTACGTAAGACAATCGTCCAAAAAAATTTAAAAAAAACTATGACTCGCAGACTATGGAGACACTAAAACATGATTTTTTTTTGTTTCAAAAATATTATTGTGTAAAACTTAACTAAATAAATAAATAAATAATATTGTGTAAAACCTAAATAAATGAATATATAATATTGTGTAAAACCTAAATAAATAAATAAATAAATAAATATAAATAAATGACATACAGTACAATGCAGATATTAGTGCCTGAAGTTTTTGGAAAGGGTTTGTCATGTATTGAGTCAGTGAATTTTCCTTTTGCACACCTCACCTGTCCAAAGATCATGTAGAGAAGTGTAATTACTCATGCCAGATTACCAGTATTCAATCAAAATGGTAAAAA
>ONZH01027273.1:0-33371 GCA_900303285.1 Rhinella marina
AGATATCCAGAGATGAAGGATTCAAAAGTCATCCAAGACAGCCATAGCCCATGGGCTGCTCCTTTAGTTCTTGTCCGGAAAAAAGATGGTAACATATGATTCTGTGTGGACTACAGAAAGATTAATCAAACTACCCACAAGGATGCCTATCCTTTACCAAGAATCGTGGAGTCCTTGACAGCATTAGGATCCTCAGCTTACTTTTCAACCCTGGATTTAACCAGCAGGTATTGGCAAGTACCTATGGCTCCTGAAGATCGTGAAAAAACAGCATTTACTACCCCTATGGGCCTATTTGAATTTAATTACATGCCCTTTGGACTTTGCAATGCACCTGAAACTTTCCAGAGACTAATGGAACACTGTTTAGGCCATAAGAACTTTGAAACTGTCCTGTCTATACTCTAAATCCTATGAAGACCATTTAAAACATCTTGCGGACGTTTTTCAAGTTCTCATCAAGTATGGACTCAAAGTTAAACCTTCTAAGTGTTACCTACTGAAACCAGAAGTCAAGTATCTGGGACATGTTGTTAGTTCTGAAGGTGTCAAACCAGATCCAGAGAAGATTGCTGCAGTCCAGAATTGGCCTACTCCTACCAGAGTAAAGGAGGTGAGAAGTTTTCTTAGCTTTGCAGGATACTACAGACGCTTCATCCCTCACTTCGCCCAGATTGCAGAACCAATACAGGAACTTGTGAGAGGACATCCCAAAAAATACCAGAAAACCCAGATAAAAATTGAATGGAATGAAGACCGAGAAATTGCCTTCCAACTCCTAAAGAAGAAGTTGACCAAACCACCTGTCTTAGGCTATTCATATTATCCAGAAAGGCCTGGGAGCTGTCCTGTCTCAACTGCAAGAAGGTAAAGAGAGAGTAATTGCTTATGCCAGCAGATCTCTTAAAGGTGCCGAAAAGAATGACCAGAACTACAGCTCCTTCAAGCTGGAATTTCTCGCACTTGTGTGGGCTGTCACTGAAAAGTTTAAAGATTACCTCGCATCAACACCATTTGTAGCCTATACTGACAATAATCCACTTGCGCACCTCAACACAGCCAAATTAGGAACTTTAGAACAAAGATGGGCCTCACGTCTTGCCAACTACAACTTTGTGGTCAAGTACAGAACAGGCAAGTCAATTGAAAATGCAGATGCCTTATCCCGCCTGCCTAATAGAGAAGACCCTACTGAACAGGAAGATATATGGAAAGAAGTAGAGATGCCAGCTTTCTACAAGCAATTTGCCCAACAGGATGTAATCACCATCAAAGCCTATGGTAAAGAAGTTCTCAAAGTCCAACAGCAGAGGAATCCAGAACCCCAAGTTAAGAAAGAAAATGGATCAAATTGCAAACTGAAAGTCGAGTATTAGGTGAGCTACAAGATTTCTTCACTAGTGGAAGAACACCAGAAAGATTCCGCAGAAAGAATGCAGATCCAGAGCTACTCAAACTGTGGAGACACAGAAAACAACTCTTTATGCAGAAAGGACTACTGTTGAAAAGAACTCTAGATCCCATCACCAATGATCGGCTGTATCAAATTCTAGTACCTTGCCGAGATGCCAGAATTGTCCTCGAAATGTACCACGATAGGTCTGGACACTTTGGTGTACAGAAAACAGAAGCTACCATCCGCCGAAGATTTTATTGGATCAGAATGAGAGAAGATATTGAAAATTGGTGTCGAGAATGTCCTACTTGTGCCATTGGAAGAAATGAAAAACATGACCAAAGAGCACCATTACATCCCATCGTAAGCCGAACACAATCGTAGCCATTGATCACGTCAAGCTAGAACCAAGTTGTTCAGGTTATACCTACGCCATGACAATAATTGACCACTACACCAAATTTGTAGTAGCTGTTCCTGTTAAAGACTTAACAGCAAAAACCACAGCAAATGTGTTCTGGATGCCCTGAAAAAATTCTTACAGATCAAGGATCTGCCTTTGAATCCCAACTCTTCCATGAACTATGTTAACTTTACAATTGTCAGAAGCAACAGCTTACCATCCTCAAGGAAATGGACTTTGTGAAAAAATGAACCAAACTCTAATAGAGATGTTGAGGAAAGTACCACCTGCAGAAAGAACCGATTGGCTGAATCTACTACTTCAATTGATGTACCTGTATAACAAAACTATCCATTGTTCTACTGGATACACTCCGTATTACCTTATGTTTGGTCGTCAAGAAAGATTACCTGCAGACCTCACACTGGACGTCCAAGTTCCAGATTCCATCAACCCTTTACCAAGAACAGATTGGGTGAGCGAACATAAGAAACTCTTAGCTGATGCCCAAGAGATTGTCCAAATCCGCATGGAAAATGCACGCAAAAAACAACAAAAAGACTATGACCAATCTGCAAGAGCAGAACCCTTTCAAATTGGTGACCATGTCTGGTTAAAGAATAACCACCGTACCAGCAAACTGGATAGTAAATGGGAAAGAGAACCCTACACCGTAACAGCTATTCCTAACATTGGGACTGACATCTATTAAATCACCAAAGAAAACAGAGCACCCCAAATAGTGCATCGTAATCTACTCAAGTTGTGCTGAAAGGAAATTGCCCAAGAAGAAGTTTCAACCACAGAGAAAGTGTCAGAAAAACCAGTTATAGAGAAAGAACCAACTTTGTCTATTGGAGAACAATTAATGAACTCTGATCCTCTACATTGGTTCCTTACACCCTGGCTCAATTTCCTGGTTCCTGCTAAAACAGATGCTGTGCCGTCTCAGCCCGTGGAACAAGAAAGTGAAGACCTCCCGTCAGCTGGAGCTGATTGCCCAGAAGCAACATCTGAAGAGTCACCAACACTCAGAAGATCACAAAGGACCACTAAAGGTCAGCTGCCTGCCCAATACAAGGACTTCCAATTACAGCAGCGAGTAGAAGACTTCTAGCCACCCCTGTGGAAACTTCGCACTGTGAGGAAAGCCACCCGTTGTGGGAGTTGCCTACCACCTCCTGTGGATTACAATAACCTGTTCTCCTACCTCGTAGAGACTTTATCTGAGATGGAACTACAATCGCATTCCCACATCATTTGGAGCTACAGAGCCAGAGTAAGAGACTCATTGCCTTAATTATTTGCCCTGCTCTAAGGACTCTCTAAAGACTCCTTTGCTCATGTTTTTGCAACGTTCAAGTCATATGCCCGGAGATGGACTTTAATGCAACAAAGCCTCCGTGATGTTTTGAAACCACCATGCGTTGTGCCCAGGGAACGGACTCATGCCCTGTGAGCCTCCTGAGAAGTTTTCTGTTTTTGTTTCTTTTTTCCCCTTTTTCCCCATTTTCATGGACTATCCTGGTTTTGTTGTCTTCCTCTGTACGAGGTCATTGCCCCTGATATCCCCTTTATACCACAGAGAAACTACGGCCCTTGTCACAAACATGCCTGATATTTATCTATATATAACCACAGTGCCGTTATTATTGCATGCATGCTTTCTTCAGTTTGTCTTTCAGGCGACTCAACTGCGTGGCAAAATTTATGCGCCGAGGGTGGCTTCCCTCAAACAAGGGGGAATGCAGTATCCCACTAACAGTGGTTCACTTCAAACTGTCATATTGTATATATGGTAAGGCTATCCATTAGGCTGATGTAGATAGTTACACTCCTCACCTCTAGATGGAGCTGGTCATCTGCTGCCACCCCTCTGTACAGAGGAGGGTGAAGTTGGTGGTTGGAGAGAGAGTGCAGTGTAGTGAGTCAGTAGAACACAGTGGAGAAGCAGGGTCCAGCAGTTTTCCTGGAATCCTGACCTCAAATGCCACTGCGAAACCTAAAAGCCAGTGAAGTCATCATTAATTCCACAGCCAGATCAAAGTGCCACAAGGCGTTACACCAGGTGGAGGTAATCCATATTCTAATTGTTTTGGACTCCATCACTAACAAGTTCCCAGGAGACGCTCCACAGCTCCTGAGGAAAATTGCCGGATGATAAGTGCACTATTATCCATAAATCTGAGTCACACATTACCCTTCCGGCATGTGAATTTAACTCTTATACTGTATCCAAAGCCTGGCTGTCTTCTCAGAGACTTTGTATTGGAAATGAGAGACCCAGCCTTCTTGGAAAAGCCTACTATACCTATCATTTTGTATGCCATCTCTGTGTGCATAATCTGTACAATAAGGAGAATTCAGGAATTAAGTAAAAATTCCCGTTTACATCAGAAACTGTCTCCTCTTCACTCCTACTCCAAAAGTTTGTGTCTACTTAAGACAGTGGCGTCACGACATTCCAGGACCCAGCCGACCGACATCAAGGGCACCTCGCCTCACCATCCGGTGGGGGTCCTGAGTACAGAGAGTGCCCCGAGGGAAGTAGTGTCCCCCTCCATCCACTGCACGCCGGCCCAGGGAGTCACCAAACCGTGAGCAACCATCGGCAACACCACACATGTGACACAATAATCACTATATCTCGCGAGCCCTGTGGCTGGGCCATTGCATGACCGCACTTTATTCTGGGCTGCAGACGGAAACAGGGTCACCGCTGGTGGGATCACTTGCTTGGGTGCTCAAAGGGTCTCTTGCAGGGCCGTAACCTGTTGAATCAGCAGACTGTTAGCCTGGACCAGCTGCTTTAATATTGCCTCCATCTTATCCATTAGCTCAGGGCAAAACTTGTCCGGCTTTATCAAGGACATGCACAATGGTGTTTGCCTCAATGGTTCAATGCCCACATTCTCCACCATCCTCTACTCACTTGACCAGTGTAAAGAGGCAGGGACACCACAAAGTTCATCAAAGTCCTCTTTATTTAGGCTTCCAAGTTGGTACAGCCGATAAATACAGATTGCAGCAGGGTACAAACAAACACAGCACACAATGTCAGTGTTACCTCACACTGACTGCTTTCTTCCCCAGACTGGCACAAGTCAGGCAGCAGGATTAAATAGAATCCCTGGACATGAGCATGCCCCAAGTCCTGGACTGGGGCATGGGGAACAGGCACCCACCCAGCACATTGCCTGTTCCCATAAAATCCAGACCCAGACTAGCTGGATGACAAATCCCGCTGTCCTTGAATGGTTTACTCAGTCTTTAACATCATCTCAACTGACATCAGACACCCACATCAGACACATCCGTGTTTCCATATTTTTTGCGGATCTATTGTAACAATGCCTATTCTCAGCAAAACGGACAAGAATAGGACATGTTCTATCTTTTTTGCAGAACGGAAATAGGGACATACAGAAACGGAATGTACACGGAGTACCTTCCATTATTTTTGCGGACCTATTGAAATGAATGGTTCCGCATATGGTCCGCAAAAAAACACGGAACAGACACGGAAACAAAATACGGTCGTGTGAATAAAGCCTTAATTGGCATGGCCTAGGAACAAGCTCTGCATCCTCACCTGTTCTGAACCTGCCTTTTTTCTTTGCTGCTCCTTCTTTCAGGCAAGTAATGTATGCCACCAGCTCTGCTCCACTTTTCAGGGAGGAAGATATTATTGAGGACAGTCAGCAGTTACTGGCCAGATCAGATTTAGAGGAGAGGTCCACTGCTTCCTTCTGTAGGCATGCAAGTAGCCACAATGACAGTCGCGTGGGAGCAGGTGTTGGGTACAGTGAGGGACGCAACCATGAGACTGGTGAGGGTGACATAAGTGATGAGCAGACAGTAGTGGATGATGATGTAGCCATTCGCACATGGGAGCCGGGTGAAGAGGAGGCTCCATCATCAGGGAGTGAGGGTGGCAGCTTGTCTGTGAGTGAGGGGCAGGGTAGAAGCATTCTGCTGAGCCAGCAGGATGCAAACGTGGCCATGGGTGGCAGCAGTGTGAGATCTCGAGTCAAGCTTGCCCAGAGTGGACTGTCTGCTACTCAGGAGTCTACCTGTCTGGAAACAGCTAGCAGTGCACGGCTTCATAGAGGCAGCGGGAGTCAGTCAGCACTGAGTGGTGGGGCCTTACTCACTGGTGTTGTAATTTTTCATCAAGTCGCTTGAGGACGTCAGGGTGGCTTTATACAGGATCTGTGGGTAGAAAGTAAAGCCTGTCCAGGATGCCCTGGTGGCCTGGGAAAACTGTGGCTCTAAGGTAGTAGTACAGCCTGACGCATCTACCAGTGGCCCAAAACCCTTCTCCAGCAGTCAAGGCTTCACCACCTCAGCAGAAGGGAGCTGTGCTTCCTTCTCAGCATCCTGATGCTCCTCCTCCTACTCCTTGTCAGGTGTTTCTCCAGCAATCGATCACCGAGGCGATTGGAAAGAAACAACAGTATGTGTGCACTCATCCAATGGTGCAGAAGCTGAACGTGCTCCAGGCCAAGTTGCTGGTACTATAGTCCCTCCCTTTCCATGTGGTTGACTCTGCACCTTTTAGAGAACTGATGGCTTGTACCAAGCCAAGGTGGAGAGTCCCAAGCCGTCACTACTTCTCTAAAAAGGCTTTTCCAGCTCTGTATACGTATGTACAGCAGAAGGTGGACCAGTCCTTGAGCCTGTCAGTGTTTGGAAAAATTAAAGGCAGTTCCAATATACGTCCTTTATGGCCCACTGAGTAAATGTGGTTCCTGTCTAGGCATAAAGAAGTCATGGAAAAAAAGATACAAAAACATCCTGCACGATATGATAGTAAAATGTTCGTATGTACAAGTCTACATTTATAAAGTCACAGAAAATAATGCACTATAAAAAAATAGATTCTAATGATAAAATCTGAGACTCTTAGCCAATATATTTTGATCAAAAAACATCTGTGCCCTTCAGGTGTGAATGCGCTTCTAAAGGCCCTTTTACACGAGCCGATTATCGTTCAAATAATCGTTCAAACGTTCGGATTTGCACGATTATTGATGTGTATAAACACGGGTAACGATTTAACGACGAACGAGATTTCGTTCGCTTCTCGTTGATCGCATCTTTTGTCCTGCCAATAAATTAATCGTTCATCGTTCGAAAATCTTCCAGTTTAAACGAAAATCGTTTAGTCGTTGGCAGATGGTAATGGTAATGCTTATGGCAAGGAGCAAGGAACGATCGTAATAACGATTATAAAACGACCGAAAGTACGAAGATTGTGAACGACTTCTCTTTCAGTGTAAACGGTATTTACATTGCATAGTTCGATCGTTCATCTATGATCGCTAATACGATTTATCTTTCCGTGTAAAAGGACCTTAACCCAGGAGTAGCACTCATGTGTACCTTTGCCCCACCTATCTAAGAGGCGACCTTGATATAAGTGTGCGTGCTCCTCCTCACATTGGTTGCTGTAGCACACAGAGGTAACTAGGAGCAGCAGGGTGTGCAGGGTCTGTGCACCTAAACATAGATGCACAACCGCAAAGGTAGGTTTAGCGTAGGACCTGCCTGAACTGAGACCACCGTGGCACTGGGTAGGTGGGCACAGGTCTGTTTTGATAAAAAATATATTGGCTAAGAGTCAATTTTATCATTAGAGTGAGGGCTTAGTCCATATGTTATGTTTGCATCTAGTTTCATAGTGCATTATTTTCAGTGACTTCATTTCCTGCCTAGGCATACCAGCAACTTGGCCAGGTGATGTCAAAGCCACCTCCGCATTCTCATGCTGTGATTCCAGCGCCAATGTCCTCCTCTGCCTCCTCATCCTCCACCTTGACCCCAACCTCCACTGTAGGCATACTTCTGAGTCGTCCTCCGGCATGCCACCTATGCAGAGCATGGCAGCATCATGCTGTTCTTCACCTGGCCAGCCTGGACGAACGGATTCACACCAGGGAGGATCTTCTTCATGTCCTTCATCAAAAAATCGAATCCTGACTTTCTCTTTGCCATCTGAAAATCGAAAACATGATAAAGGGAAGAACATTTTATTGGGAGGGCTGATCCATGCACCCTTCTTGTAGCACGTCTCTAATCTGGTTTAAACCCAGTTCCTAAGTTCTTCTACCCAACTGGAAGACATCTTGAAAACGACCAGGAAACTGCATGCAATTCAGTCACTCTATGGGCCCTTCCACACGACCGTATGCCCTCCGATCGATCGTGCGCACGGGAGTGCACAGCATAATTGATTACAATGATGCTGTGCACATCAGGCCGCCCGTGGGACTATTGTCCCGCACTCATATGATTTTATGAGTGCGGGACAATAGCCCCGTGGGCGGCCTGACATGCACAGCATCATTGTAATCAATGATGCTGTGCGCTCCCGTGAGCATGATCAATGCCGCTCCAGGACATATGGCCCGCTCACACAAAAAATGTTGAGATCATTCTGGGTGCCACACCAAGAAAAAAAGACCTGTTTCTTCTGGCCACCTACTTCAGCCACTATTCTGATGCTGCTACCTGATGCTATACACCTGCTGCCTCTGCTGCCATCTTCTCCTGCTGCCAACCACCATTTTGTGCTGTTACTGCTGTTGCTTCCAACTTCCACACTCGGTGACTGGGCCATTGTGTTGACTCCTCATGTAGTTTCCACCTGACCACTCTGTGACTGGGCCACTATGTTGACTCCTCATGCAGTTGCCACTTCACTACTCTGTGACTGGGCCACTATATTGAAGCCTCATGCGGTTGCCACCCTCACCACTCTGTGACGGGGCCATTGTGTTTACTCCTCATGCAGTTGCCACCTCACCACTCTGTGACTGGGACACTATGTTGACCCCTCATGCAGTTGCCACCTTCCCCACTCTATGCAGGACCGGTTTTAGTGTGGCCCTGGGCAAAATTGAAAGTGGGGCCCCAAATCTTGAAATATTGGACCAGAAGTCTGCCAGGACTTTGTAGGCACAGACAGCGGTTGCAACCACTGCAGCTGATTGTAGACTGCCATATTATATCTCTTTAGCCTTTCCACTGTAAGCTGCTGATCCTGCAGCCTCTTTGAGTATGTTCACACAGAGTATTTTCTGTACTTTTCCATGGTGCAGTTTATAGAACAACAAGCAGAAAAAAGGGGTCATCCCATTTGGCCCCTGAAGTGAAGGGAGAGCACGGTGTGCATGTATGGTCATCCTTCATTATCCTATGATGAGTGGCTGATCACTGGCAATTCCATAGCATTGAATGGAGATAATGTTGCACATGCACATTATTATGTGGGATCTGTGGAGGACACTGTTATGGGGGATCTGTGGATGACACACTGTTATGGGGGATCTGTAGATGACACTGTTATAGGGGGATCTGTGGATGACAAACTGTTATGGAGCTCTGTAGGTGACACTGTTATGGAGGATCTATGGAGGACACTGTTATGGGGCATCTGTGGATGACACACTGTTATGGGGGATCTGTGGATGACACTGTTATAGGGGGATCTGTGGATGACACTGTTATAGGGGGATCTGTGGTTGACACTGTTATGGGGTATCTGTGGATGACACTGCTATGGGGGATCTGTGGATGACACTGTTATGGGGGATCTGTGGATGACACTGTTATAGGGGGATCTGTGGATGACACTGTTATAGGGGGATCTGTGGATGATACTATTATGAGGGATCTGTAGATGACACTGTTATGGGGATCTGTGGATGACACTGTTATGAGGAATCTGTGGATGACACTGTTATGGGGCATCTGTGGAGGACACTGTTATGGGGGATCTGTGGAGGACACTGTTATGGGGGATCTGTAGAGGACACACTGCTATGGGACATCTGTGTATGACACTGTTATAGGGGGATCTGTGGATGACATTGTTATGGGGGATCTGTGGATGACACTGTTATGGGGATCTGTGGATGGCACTGTTATGGTGGATCCATTGATTTGAAAAAAAGGCACTGCATACAAATGTTCAGCACGCCACGGTTTTGTATTCTGTAGAGTCCAGTAAAAAAAAAATACAAATTTTAACGTATATGTTTTTTTTTTTACAATGGAACTGTACGGTGTAACGGACGCCACTGTATGGATCAGTTTGAGGCATCTATTAATGTATACGTTATTTGTATACATTAAACGGATGGGAAAATGTGATGTGAACACAGCCTTAGTGCCAGAATAAGCACCAGCGGAGCAGAGAGGGGAGGCTGCCATGTACTGACATAGATCAGCTTGGTCCTGGTGGTCAGCGGTCAGGATCATTTATCTATTGGGAAATACAGGTATTATATACTAGAATCTATATACTACTAGCAGAAAGACCCGGCTTCGCCTGGGTATATTTTATCTATTTCATTTAATGTTTCTGTGTGTCGTTGCAGAGAGAAAGTCATCCTCCCTCCCATCCCTGCAGCTGACAGATGTTGATTTTTACCTTCAATTGTTCAATCTCCATTGGCTGCGGAGTGGGAGGGGTCATGGCCTGACTGAGTCGGGGGCGTGACATTGAAAGACCTAGGGCAGGGTTTTAAGTCCTTCTTTTGATGGTGGCCAGAATTACAGGTCGATGCCATGGTAATTTATGAGGACACACCATGGGTAACAGTGGAAGAAAACATTGCTTTGCACGGGTATATTTAATCTATTTCATTTAATGTTTCTGTATGTTGTTGCAGAAAGAAATCCAACCTCCCTCCCGCCCCTGCAGCTGACAGAAGTTGATTTTTACCTTCATTTTTTCAATCCCCGTTGGCTGCGGAGTGGGAGGGGGCGTGGCCTGACAGAGTCGGAGCGTTGTTTCGCGAGATCTGGGGCGGGGGTCAGAGTGGCATGAATTACAGGTCGATGACATGGTAATTTATGGGGACCCGCAATGGGTAACAGTGGAAAAAAACATCTTTTATTAGTACTGAATGGTCGTAGTCTAAAATTAGTCAATTTCATCTACGATTTTTGTGTGTCATTGCAGAGAGAAATTCACCCTCCCACCCCTGCAGCTGATTTTTTTCAATCCCCGTTGCCTGCGGAGTAGGAGGGGGCATGGCCTGGCAGAGTTGGGGGTGTGGATTATCAAGATGCTTCGAACGGTTGTAGTCTGAAATTAGTCTATTTCATCTAAAATTTTGTGTGTCATTGCAGAGAGAAATTCACCCTCCCACCCCTGCAGCTGACAGAAGTTTATTTTTCCCTTCATTTTTTCAATCCCTGTTGGCTGCGGAGTAGGAGGGGGTGTGACCTGACACAGTTGGGGGCGTGGCTTAACAAAGTGCTTCGCATAGGTGATTTAATCTATTTCATTTAATGTTTCTGTGTGTCGTTGCAGAATGGCTGCAGAGTGAGAGGGGGCGTGGTCTGACAGAGTTGGGGGCGTGACTTAGCAAGACGATTCGAACAGTTGTAGTCTATAATTAGTCTATTTTATCAAAAATTTTTGTGTGTCGTTGCAGAGAGAAATTCACCCTCCCACCCCTGCAGCAAACAGAAGTTTATTTTTACCTTTATTTTTTCAATCCCCATTGGCTGCGGAGTGGGAGGGGGCGTAACCTGACAGAGTCGGGGGCGTGGATTAGCAAGACGCTTCACATGGGTGTATTTAATCTATTTCATTTAATGTTTCTGTGTGTCGTTGCAGAAAGAAAGTCAACCTCCCACCCATCCCTGCAGCTGACAGAAGTTGATTTTTACCTTTATTTTTTCAATCCCTGTTGGCTACGGAGTGGGAGGGGGCGTGGCCTTACAGAGTCGGGGCGTGGCTTAGCAAAGCGCTTCGCATAGGTGCATTTAATCTATTTCATTTAATGTTTCTGTGTGTCGTTGCAGAAAGAAAGTCAACCTCCCACCCATCCCTGCAGCTGACAGAAGTTGATTTTTACCTTTATTTTTTCAATCCCTGTTGGCTGCGGAGTGAGAGGGGGCGTGGCCTGACAGAGACGGGGCGTGGCTTAGCAAAAGGCTTCGAACGGTTGTAGTCTATAATTAGTCTATTTCATCTAAAATTTTTGTGTGTCGTTGCAGAGAGAAATTCACCCTCCCACCCCTGCAGCAAACAGAAGTTTATTTTTACCTTCATTTTTTTCAATTCCCGTTGGCTGCGGAGTGGGAGGGGGCGTGACCTGACAGAGTCGGGGGCGTGGATTAGCAAGACGCTTCGCATGGGTGGATTAAATCTATTTTATTTAATGTTTGTGTGTGTTGTTGCAGAAAGAAAGTCAACCTCCCACCCATCCCTGCAGCTGACAGAAGTTGATTTTTACCTTTATTTTTTCAATCTCTGTTGACTGCGGAGTGAAAGGGGGTGTGGCCTGACAGAGTTGGGGGTGTGGCTTAGTGAGACCTGGGGCGGGGGTTTTAAGTACTTCTTTTAGGGTGGCCTGAATTAAAGGTCAATACCATGCTTATTTATGAGCCCACGCAATAGGCAGCAGTGGAGGAAAACATCTTTTATTACTACTGAACTGTAGTAATAGAAAAAGTTATATTTATGGTAACCGGAATACCTTTAACAGTGTCAGTAAATAGAAATGGATGAGATCCTCAGCTGCTGATAATTACCTGGTTGTTATGGAAACCTGCCCTCCCTGTGTGGCTTTGCAGAGAATGGCAGTTGGAGTTTAAAACCAAAGCTCCCAGTTGTAATGTTGGCTAATGGAGATCATATTTTGGGAATATCTCGGGAACGGTACGTCCTAGAGAGATGAGACCTGGTCTAAAACCTTCCCGGACACCTGATGTACCTGTGTGCCGAATTTGGTGAAAATCGGTCCAGTAGTTTGGTCTCGCATAGAGAACAGACAGACAGAAATTCATTTTTATATTATTAAGAGATAAAGATATTAGCCCTACCCTGGAATAATAAGACAATTGGGGGTCATTTATTAAACAGAAATATGCCTATATTAGGTTTATTTCTGACACAGATTTTGGCGCACAGGTCCTTTGCGCCGCAATATGCAACTTTTCCCCGCTCATGCCAGGTCTAAAAAAGGGGACACGGGCAGGGAAAGGGATACAGTTATTGCCATGCAGTTATTGGATAACACCTCTATACAGGCACCAGATAACAACGCCATACATTCACATCTTCATACAGTGACCGGATAACACCTCCATACAGTAACTGGATACCACCACCATACAGTCACAGGATAACTCCATACAGTAACTGCATAACACCGCCATACAGTGACTGGATAACTCCATACAGTAACTGGATAACACTGCCATACAGTCACCGTTTAAAAGGGTATAACAGGGCACAGTACTTGGAATGACTAGGGGCACTGTACAGGGTATGGTAACAGGGCACAATGCAATGGATGTGCTGACTGACCCCCTTTTTTGCAGTTATACTGATCTGGAGGTGTGGCTACTCCAGCCAGTCTTGCACTCCTGATAAGCCTGTCTGCCTCATAGGCTGATTTTAATCAGAGTAAGTATAAAACTGTGTCCTGCTCTCAGTATATGTATTGGAAGCTGTGAAGCACCAGGAGAGGTATGGAGTGGGCTCAGCATGCATGTTGGTACCTGCATTCCTGGATACAATGGAGGCCTTTAAGGCACCTAAAATGGCAAAGGCAGAGTGGACCCAGCATGCATGAGGAACCAGCACTCCCTGAGTTTTATGGTGGCCATTATGGCACATAACAGGTAGAAATTAGCGCTAGGTTCCCGTCTGAAAGAGAACGCCTTGACGTATGGCAGATGGGCTCAAATATTTTGTACAAAATGATTTGCCAAGATTCTCAATTTTGCAAAATAAGCATAGTACTAGTACCAAAATGTTTTATGACTATGGCATTATTGTACATTATTTGTGTTTGCAGAGTGCTGCTGCACTGTCTTGTTTTTTTTCCTTTGTGTCTCTAGCCATGGCAGCGTGCACCTGCACTTTGGATGTGCTGACTGACCCCCTTTTTTTGCAGGGCACAATGCAGGGTATAAGGGGGCATAGTACAGGGTAGAGGGCACACTCACGTGACCCTGTGACGTTAGAAGGTCCTTATGGTGCATGCAGTTTAAACACCACCATAATGAGAGGCAGAGGAGTGAGATGGGCACGGGGCACTGGATGGACAGGAGGGGTGGACACAGCAAGTAGGTGGAAGGGGCTCTGATGGGGATTCATACAAGAAGTAGGGGCTGGAGGTCTGTGCAGCAATAGGTGCAACGGGGTAGAAAGAAAGGTGGCAGGAGCTCTGGATACATGGAGGAAAGCAGACATCAGGGGCTCTGTGAGGAAGACATAAGAGAAGGACAGGATATGGGGGGCAGGACTCCATTGAGGATTAATGATGCAGTAAAACAACTAAATAGCATTGAAGCTGCTGGCCTATGGCATCCAGCAGCAGCATACAGAGTTCCCTGACCCCCCTCCCCAGAGAACAGACGGTCACAGAGCAGACTCACATCCCTTCACACTGCTGCTCCAGCCCTGCCATCTCTCTCCTCCTCAGGCAGCACGTCCTGTGTAGAGGGGGCGCGTCTGATGTTTGTCAGGCAACTTTCCTGCTCTGCTGGAGTGAAGAGGGGGCGTGTCTGAAGCTCCGCAGCACAGGAGCTCCTAAGGAAGACAGCAGCCGTCACTTCTGTACGCTGTGGAAATAGGCTTTTACACCAAGGGAACTGCAGTTAGTGAATTAAACTTATTAAACAGCAGGGGGCCCCCTTCTTAGAGGGGGCCCTGGGCAATTGCCCTGTTTGCACGCCCCCTAACGCCGGCCCTGACTCTGACAGGGCCACTAGTGTCCCTGTTTAGCCTTGTTGACATTACAATTTATTTTACCCTTCTTCTGATCTGTCAAAAAGACTGAAAAAAAAACAAAAAACACAATAATCCTGTCTTCGGAGCATCCCTGAGGGTTCTATCACACTGTCTCTATTTTACATCAGGATTGGCTCATGATTTAGAAGCCAAAAGCAGGAGTGGGTACAAAACACAGAAGACATGCAAATATTTCAATAACGTGTCCTCTCTGTTTTGGTTCCACTCCTGTTTATTTTTGGGCCTTAGCGATACTGATTGACTAGTAACCAAATGCTGACCGTGTGAAAGCAGAAGATCAAAAGACAGGATTTTTTTTGGGGGGTTCTTCTTGTGACAAATCAGAAGAAGGGAAAAATAAACAGTGACGCCACCACAAACTTACTGCTAGCACCCTCTCCACTCTGTCATGGGGCCGCAACTTGTATCAGCATGTAATAGAACAGGGTCTGTAGAAATCTATGTGGAATCAGCTGACGGTGTAAAAGGAGTACGCTCTTTCACTGTTGTAGAATCTTAGGCCACTGCATAGTTCTTTATACCTGACGCTGATTTTGATCTATAAGGCTGAGTTCACACTTGAGTTATTTGATCAGTTTTGGTCCTGTAACTGATAAAATAAGTGAAGTGTGAAGTGATTCTAAAAGTGACATCTGTCATACTTACGCACAGTAACTGTTTCACTACCACAGCGGACTAGTAGCTATGCATGTTTCTTCAATGCACTGTGTTATGCAAAAATATACAGGGCTCTCTGCAGCTGGGAAATAGCTGATTTTTAACGTGCTTCATCACAAATAAATTCGGATCAAATCAAATTTTTTTGGGAAAATTCTGCGAAGCATCCAAATCAAATGAAAACGTCATGCATCTCTATAAATAATCAATAGCAATATTCACTGTGTTTGTAGAAGCACAGGCTTTTAAAAATAATAACGCCATTGCTATGCAAGTGAAATTAGATGCAAGCTACATTTACCTCTTTTCCTGCATTGATATGCATTGGTGTTTTGTGCAGGAGATTAATCTCAAGTTTTTAATGTGTGTTTTATAGCATAGAAAATCTCTGTTTTGACTTAGCATTGTGACACACAAATAACACAATATAAAAATCTTATAAAGTATGCAATGGTCTTTTTTAAAACTGCTTTTTTAAACAAAAATAACACAATAAACAAATCTTCCCAGCACTAATATTGTATTACTCTCTAAGTAAATAATTAATAGTAATATTCACTGTGTTTGTAGAAGTGGAAGGACATTTTATCTGGCAGTTTTTATACCCACAGCCAAAAGACAACAGGATTGCTTTGTGCAAAATCTGCAAGAGTAAAATAACCCCTTGGAGGTCAAACACAAACATAGGCACCAAAGCTCTATTGAACCAACATCATTCCATCCCATAGACAAATGGAGGTGGCCGACAGCTACTACAACAAGAGTTTCTTCCATCTCCTGGTCTCCCTTGTGGCAGCCAGGCCTCATCCACAGGCGGTAAAATGTCTTTCACATCGTCATCATCACTTTGTGCTTCCTCGGCTCAGACGCCTCCTCCACTCCATCATCAGCCATCGATAATGGAATGTGTGGTCAGGATACAACTTTGCACACCCAACAATGCATTGGTGTACAAGCGTAATTCCCACCTGGGAAAATTGCTGGTGATGTGGTCCCTGCCGTACCATTTAGTAAAGTCTGCTGTCTTCAGGGAGCTGATGGCATGTGCTCAGCCTCACCGGAAGATGCTTATCTGGTATTATTTCTCAGAAAAGGGCATCTCTTCCTTGTACATCACATGGCTAAGAACGTGGCCTGCTCATTGTAGTCGTCGCTGTACTCCTGGGTCAGGAGTTGAAATCCAGCTGTTGTTCATTACATGGCTGCCACACCTGTGAAACGTGGTTCAATAAGTTTCCATTGTTCATGGTTAGTATTAGTACTACTGGAACTTGTAGCCACAGTGGGGGCAGTGGTAGCAATAGTGAGCAGGGAATCAGGAAGGGGTGCTAAGGAGTCCACGATGACATATTACAGTCTGATAAACGTGGCAGAGAAGGTGAGGATTATGACGATGATTGTGTGTTGGACAGCACCTTGGGGCCTGATCAGAGTGCTGAGGAGGAGGTGAAATTAGAGGAGGAGGATGTTAGCCACTGCGGTAATAAACAACAGAGGAAACATATGGCTAAAACCTCCCAAAAAACTGGCAGGGCCAGATCTGCTTCTATTATAATCAGATTCAGAACTAGTGATGGTTCTGATATTGTGGACCTAGGCCAAGCTCAGTTGCTTCTAGATTTCTGTGAATAACTCCTGTATGGCAGTTTTCTCCACATAGCTGGCACACAAAACCACAGCCACGTGCAAGATATGCAGGTGTAAAATAAGCTGTGGGCATTACAACATATGTATCAGGGCATATTATAGCACATGAGGCATTATCACCAGATCCTTTAGGAAAATAGAACTGGCCAGCATACCAGAATCGAAACATTCTGTCCTCCTTCAGTACAGTGTCCTTGTAATCATCATGAGCTGCTTCTTCTGCTCAGACTCCTCCTTGTCCTCTTCTCCATTGTGAGAAATCCATAATGGAATGTGTGCTTGGAGAAATCTATTTTCAACCAGTAATTAGCTTGTATGCAAACTGAACTCCCACCTGGCCAGGCTTAGGGTGGTGCAGTTGCTCCCATACCAATTAGTTTTAATAGTGGCACAGTTCTGCACTTCACCAAAATGTAATTTTGCTGTATGGTATTCATTTTTATACGAAGCTGTCTGTTTAAAATTTCAATTCTCACTATGCAGCAAGGTACAAACCACTATGGACACCTGGGGCAGCTGTTATGGGCAGGGGAAGTACATATCTCTCATGGCCCACTGGGTCAATATTTTCAGTGGTAGCAGCGAGGTAGCACTGCAGCAACAAGACACGTTTGTGTCAGCCTGGTGCCCACACAAGGCTCTTATCCTCCTACTTCATATACTTCTCCATGAGCATCCTCATATCCCCAACAGAAGTAGGGCCATGGTTGCCTATGGCTCCCGTCCCCTCCGTTCTTCCTCATAGGCTTCAGGCCAGGACTGTATGTTGGAGGGGCTGAAGGTAAGAGGAGTGATGTATTTTACATGGGACTGTATGCTGGAGGGACTGAAGGCAGGGGAAGTTATGTATTTTACATGGGACTGTATGCTGGAGGGACTGAACGCTGAGGAGTGATATATTTTACATGGGACTGTATGCTGGAAGGGCTGAAGGCAGAGGGAGTGATGTATTTTACATAGGACTGTATGCTGGAAGGGCTGAAGGCCGGGGAATGATTTATCTTACACGAGACTGTATGTTGGAGGGGCTGAAGGGGGCCATAATTATTGCTATAATACAGAGGGGGCCATTATAATATTAATAATAGTAATAATACAGAGGGTCATTATATATTATAATTATACAGAGGGTATTACACTTATGGGCACTATGGGTGGAGAGGAGGTCTGTTATCTGAGGATGATAGTAAAGTGAGGAATCTAAACATTTTTCTGTGAAACTCTGCAGACGAGACGCGGCTGAAAGAAGGTATCATGGCAGTTTTATCTCCGAATGAAGACGCTGAGAAAAGAGTCTACATCACAGGAGATGTCACTGCATGTAACAGGTATGTGGTGCTGTATTCTCCTGTATATTTCATAGCAATGTATTTAATGTACATCCAAATATCTGTTAGTTGGTGTTTTTTTTTTTTTTTTTGGGGGGGGCGCGCGGGGGTGGATATAGAATTTGGCCCACACTGCCGAAGCCTGGCCCCAGACTTCAGGTCACACTGTGTGTGTGCTTAATTCTGGGGCCTTACAATACATTATATGTACTCAGAGAGCTATCACTGTGCTATCTGTGGAGTTACATAGGACCGCAGGTGACATATACTACATTCAAATAAATATATAAGTGTACGTCCCAAGCGTAGTCCACGCCTCTTGCGCCGCAGGTCTCCAGGTGTGGTGGGTTGAATTCACACTACAAGTGCACAGAAG
The DNA here is from genome assembly GCA_900303285.1 of Rhinella marina. Lineage (NCBI taxonomy): Eukaryota > Metazoa > Chordata > Amphibia > Anura > Bufonidae > Rhinella > Rhinella marina. The sequence goes on from ONZH01027273.1 coordinate 18,592, forward strand.
ATAAAAACTGAAGAACGTGCTTCTTTGGAACAGGATCAGTTCCAGACTGCTTAATTTTTAATGTTCATTTTTTAATGTGTTCTTAATTTTTATTTGATTTTATATGTGATACTGTTTGATCTTAATTAATACCAATTTGCTGAGAAAAAAATATGAGAAAAATACGTATAATAAAAGAGATTGCGTATTCATCAATTCCCTCCCGTTGCTGGTGAGAGGTATAAAGAGACACCTGGTAATCAGGCAAATTAGAACGAAGCGAAGAGCAAAACCAGGGTCGGGTTGTGCATGAGGCAGAGACGCCGAGTGTGGAGGAGAACCATTGTGATTTGATGTGCCTGTAATGATTTTACCACTGTGAGTATAATAAAACATTAAAAATACTCTGGTATCGAAGGTTCTTCACTATTGGTGCTCCTTATTCACACAGTGAAAGGAACACCGTGAAAAGTCGGCTATGCCTATGATGTTGTGCTGGTTACGTTTTTAACCCTCATTGGATCCTGACAGTCTGGAACTGATCCTGTTCCAAAGGTCTTCAGTTATTATCTTCTGACATCTACTACATTATTTGTACTCGGAGAGTTATCACTGTATTGTGCATGGTATTACATAGGACTGCAGGTAACATCTACTACATTAACTGTACTTGGAGAGAGTGTTACCTGTGATGTTACATAGACTGCAGGTGACATTTACTACATTATCTGTACTCAGTGGCGTAGCTATAGGGGTCGCAGTTGCGACCGGGCCCCTAAGCCAGGGGGGCCCCGAGGGCCCCCGTTGCCACTTGCAGGGCCGCACCGCCAATTAGCCAGGTGCGGCGCGGCCCTGCGCACAGATGGGGGCGGCAGCGGGGCAGAGGGAGATGAGCGCTTCCATTGTGGAAACACTTATCTCCATAGTCATCTGTATCGCTGTCCTCAGGACGGCGATACAGATGTCTGTATCGTACTGTGGGGCAGGGGAGGGAGATGCGTCTCCCCTGCCCGTTTCTCTGATAGGCTGCAGGCACTAGTGGGCATTTATTTATGGCATGGGAGCACTGGGGGCATTTTTACTGGCATTGGGGGCATTTTTACTGGCACGGGGGCATTTTTATGGGACATGGGGGTACTGGGGCATTTCTTACTGGCACATGAGGGCACTGGGGGCACTTCTTACTGGCATATGATTTTGGGGGGAATCAATGGGGGGAACTTCTGGCACATTATTGGGGCATTTCTTACTGGCACATAATTTGGGGGGCATCTATGGGTGGGGAGCACTTCTTACTGGCACATTATTGGGGTGAAATTTTGGGGGCACTTCTTACTGGCACATTGGAAACATTATTACTTCTGGGGCACTGTGGGGATGTTAGTACTGTTGGGGGCACTATTACTAACAAGTGCACTCTGGCAGAGAATTATTAGTTGGGACTTTGGGGGGCACTATTACTGTGGGGGGCACCCTGGCACAGTATCAGCACAGTTATTTCTGGGGGACGTTATGTTTACACTATTACTATCAGGAACACATTTGCTGGGCACAGTTATTTTAGGACACTGTGTGCCAATATTTATTGAAGGGCGCTATCTGTGTGGTACTAGTGGCACAGTACTGGGGGTGGTAGGATGATTTGTTCAGAAGACGGGAGGATGATAGAAAAGTAGTAAACTAAGATTTTTTTTTTCTTTCAAACTGCAGGGATGAGAAATGGCTGAAAAATGGCGTCTGGTCTGAAAGGAGAAGATGAGGAACGAGAAGATCTACATCAGAGGAGACGTCACTGGATGTAAGAGGTATGGGGCACTGTATTAGGCTACATTCACACGAACATTGTGTTCTGCAGTCTGCAAATTGCGGATCTGCAAAAAAAGGATGATGTTCTGTATGGCATCTTTTTTTTTTTGCAGATCTACTGTAATAATGCCTGGGGGGGGGCCCAAGCTGAACTCTTGCACCAGGGCCCATGAGCCTTTAGCTACGCCCCTGTCTGTACTCAGAGTTATCACTGTGTTACCTGTGGTGTTACATAGGACTGCAGATGTCATCTACTACATTATCTGTACTCTGAGAGTTGTTACTGTGTTATCTGTGGTGTTAAGTAGGACTGCAGGTGACATCTTATGCATTATTTGTAAAAAAGGGGCGTGTTCACAGGTTGGGGGGGGGGGGGGGCGCAATACTTGCCCTGGGGTGCTGGCAACCCACGCTACGCCACTGACTAGGCATGGGGGTCAGTGACAATGGCAGGAACATCGTGGCTGCACTGCACTTTGGGAAATTAGCACATTCCCTGCATGGCGCACGTGATAAATCTAGTTGTACTGCGCTTTTTGAAAAAGTACAATGGTTTGAAGAGGTGCTGGTAATGTCCAAGAGACTGTCCTTGCATTCCAGCCATTGTTATGTGGCAAGAAACTCCCTCCTGGACTTGCAGTGACAGAACGGTCTGCAAGTACACTGCTTGATCTGCAACTTTCCAACTGAATTCCACCTTGCAGATGATTGAGCATCTGTATGAGCAGCGTAAAATAATAAATTATTTTGTCATTCACAAGACCACCTCAGTGGGGAGCATGTGTTCATTTGACGACAGGCAGGGCAGTGATAGCTCAGAGACACCTGTTGCTTAATGAAGCCCTTCAAAGAGGCCACAAAATGTGTCAGTAGGGACAACTGTGACATAACCTTTGTCATCCCCCTGATATTTATCTTAGAACAGACATCCACGCTGATGCAACAAGGGATGGTAAACCTGTAGCTGTTGGGTATTCACATGGAGTACATTCCATGGAGTAAGAGGAGGAGGTTGAGGATGAGGAGCTGACATGGGAGGAGAAGAAGTCAGTGATGGAGGAGCAGAAGAATGATGATGATCATGAAAACAACACCAGCCATGATGACTAATCATCTCACTAGTGGGCAGAGCCAGGAAGAATTGGGTCCTCCAGCATGCTGTCCAGAAGTTGTCCTCCACCAGTGTATGAAACATCACTTTTGTCAAAATGAACGAGGCATATACTGTATCCTCTGGCTGAGGCTGATGAATAGATGCCTTTTTCTGCCTTCCTATCATCATGTTCAATACCACATGGCTACTGCTGCCACTACTGCTGTCTGCCTACCTACTATCATGTTCCATACCGTATGGTTGCTGCTGCCGCTCCTGCCTCAGCTGCCATACCCTGTTGCTTATTCTCTACTACCACTTCTATTACCCCTACTGCCACTACCATTACCACTACGCACATTGCCATTACTGCTACACAGTCGCCACTTCTACTACTACTGTCCCTAAGCAGTCAAGCATATATCTACTGCCTTGCCTGCTCCATGCTGTGCTGGCACTGCTGTCGCTTCTATTGCATCCACACGCTGCTAGTACTCTAACCTTTTCATATTTTCATATCCACACTGTACTGCTGCTGCACCCAAATAAAAAGGGAGAAAACTTTCTTCAGTTCAGAACAAGCCACTCTAATAATTCAAATGTATGAGTGTAAGCAGGGGTAGAGATCTGCTTCAGTTGAGGTATACGTTTTGGATGCTTGGTCCCAACAAGCCACTGTTTTTTTCCCATAACATTGTGTGTGTTAAAACACCAACTGCCCCCGATAAGGGACAATTTTAGGAAGCTTTCTAATATGAAAAAGCATAACATATGCAATGGTGCAGTGTGTTTTTAAACACTCTGTTAACACAGTCAAACATGCATTTACTCATAGCTATATACTGTATGTCAGTGTGACCCTGACATTTGCTATTGCTGTCATTACAATCAAATACTTATAACTGGGAACGGGGGAACAACATTTCATGAAAAAAATCAACAAAAAGAGATAACATCTTTTCATTTAAAAAGTTCTAATATACTAGAGGGTGTTATACTGAAAGTATACTGACATTTTCAGGGCAATTGGAGAAACTTAGATTCGCTGAAAATCAGTTTGGGTCCAAACTGAACTTTGTGATAAAATTTGCCAAATCAGACACAAAGTGAATCTCAAAAGGGTTTGCTTATTCATATAGACTATTCTTATTGCACAGAAAGGGATAAGCCACACTTGCTGATAATGTTGAATTGGTGGTCAGTATTTACAACTGAGCTATACAGTTTAGTGAGCTATACTAACTAATGAAAATCCGATATAGAATGAATCATCTCCATAGTTTCTGTTGAAATTAGTAAGTTCCAACTCTTATTGCTGGTATCAGGCTTGTCACTTTCCATGCCTACATGGTCTAACAGATAGGTAGGTCATTTGTCACACAGTATAAAAGAAACAATTCAGCTGGAAATCTTAGCATGTCACGCTGTAATTCCTGTTCTAATTCAATTTCGCTTAATCATGTAGATTAGCTGTCAGTAAACTACATGATCGTTTTTAGGTGTTTATTTATATTTTATGCCTTTTTTTCCTGATGAGGAAAAAATTGTAAATAAATTTACAATTATTTAATTATTATTTAAATAAGGTAATATCAGATAAACCTTTAATTATAAGTTGTCGTCTTTGTTTTAACCTTAATTTACTTCTGTTTTACAGGTTGAGTTATTATGTCCACATTTATGATTACAGGAAGTTCAAAAGAGGCAACAAACCATTACTACAGCTTCCCATGAGGTTGTTACCTGTAGAAATCAGCAAAAGAGGATACTTTATATCTAATTTCTCTGCTGCACAGGTTCATTTTAGGCACTTTCTTCATCTACTATCATTTATCTACAATTAACTATTATCTACTATTAAAGTGACCCAGCTGAAAAGAATCTGAAAGTGCAACTTTTTCAGAAGGGAAAATACCAATCTTATCCACAATATTAAGGTGAACCTGTGTTAAAAGAAAAAAAAAAGTTTGCATAATGGCTGTGCTTCTTTGTACAATGACAACTGCAAAGGAATAGGTCTTTTTTGTGCTTCCCTATTGCCTTTTTCATCCTAATTATTCTGCTCTTCAGTTGCATAGCTAGATGCATTTCTCTGAGAAGCAAGGATCATCTCTCTTCTGTAGAATCTTCCAGCAATGTACTGTTGTGATGTCCTTTCCCTTACTTCCCACTATATTTGTTTTCAGCTTTAAAATTCAAAGAACAGATAAGGAGGGGGAGGCCACACTTACATAAAGGCAGGACGCTCATGTAATCTTCAGATGAGTCAGCAGTGGACAGCCAGTTCTTTTATCAGGCTCAGGATCTCAGCTAGTTCTGACATGTCCCCACTTCCTCTCTATATCTCTGTTACTCGGGACGGATCTTAAAGTAAACAGATCCGACAAGTCGACCGTCAGACTAGGTCAATATGGACGTAGTGGTATAAATTTGCCCAAAGTCACAGAAGAAACCACTAAAACGTAACTTTTAATTAAATAAATAAAATGCGGTAGACAATACATAGTTGAAAGTGGGAAGGGAGGTGTGTAAAAACACACTAAGATCTGTAATAGGTGGTCAGCCAAAAAGAATAATAGTGATCAGCCAAATATGAATAATAATGGGACAGAAAAATTCTACTCCTAAGGCTATCCCTCGAAAACTGGCAGCCCTGCCTACAAACGGAATGGCCGCCCCGATAGGGGCGATCCCGTGTCAGGAACCTCCTGGATTACCCTAAAAAGGCCCTGACACAGAATAGATTCCCAAAGCCAAAAAATCACTCAAGTGAACATTTATTTACATCAGTAAGGTCAGTCAAGTCAACAAAACCATCATACATATCGATACTGACTTGTAAAACTAGAACATATTCCAGATAAATAATATAATCATCAAAATCTATCAGGGCTCTGTAAATTATACAACAAATCCATCTTATTAGGATTCCATCTTAAATATACCTAAACATAAATAGCCTTTACAAGGTATATATAGACCCAGACGTTAATAAGGGTTTATCACATACTCGACGCGTTTCACTGTATCTCATTAGAGGTACAGATCATCAGGGGATTCAACACCAAACTAGGACAGGTGTCCCAATGTATGATATAATGTACACAAAGTGAAAGGAATCAAGGTGATGGTACAAACAGGTCCTAGATATAATATAAACCCATGGTGGGTAGAACTGATATCCGCAGCATTGATGGAACTATATTCACATAAAGGTATTTCCTATACAGTGATGATGGGTATATTATACCTATTTGAGGATATGGTTACGCCATAATATCGATATCATAATATCAACAGCCAGATCAAATAAAACAGGTAAAATCCACATTCTCATTTAAACCTGCAGGGGACAATGTGTTAAGTCGGTGTATCCACCTGCACTCTTTCTCTTTAAGGATTTGATCAGTATTTCCACCTCTTATGGTAGTAGCGACAACCTCTATCATCGAGAAGGAGATCCCTGTACTATTGCCGTCATGCCATGTCTGAATATGTCGGGCTAAGGGCTTATCCCTTCTGTTTCTGATGTCTCCAATGTGTTCTAGTATGCGGACCTTAAAATCTCTGCAGGTTTTGCCAACGTAAAGGGACCCACAAACACATTACATCAAATAAACCACTCCCTTTGTGTTACAATTTGTGAAACTGCGTGTTTCATAGGTCCGGGAACTTGCACTATCTTTGAAGGTGTTACCAGTTTTCACAAAGGCACAGGCCTTACAATGGCCACATTTAAAGGTGCCTTTTTTGCATCTCTGTGCCTTTTTGACAGATCTTGCCTGACAACAGTGGGCTGAAAATTAGGTGGAAGCAAGACCCCTAGTGGCTATGACTTTACAGCCTTTTTTCAGGGGGATGCAGGTATATTTTTTAATAATTGATTTAGAAATTGGCTATTAAGAAGTGAATATAGTTGGAGCAAATCATATTAGTTTGTGCACATATTAGCCTTTGAATATAAACCAGAATATTTGAAAAGGCACAAATGTTTTTTTTTTTTTTTAATATATAAGTAAGGCTGCTTTCATACTGCACTTTGCTCTGTCTATTTGATGCTTGGAAAACTCCTGTAGCATAATATATATATATATATATATATATATATATATATATATATATATATATCTCCATTCACCTGATGGATATATACATTTTTAACATGGGGGTCTCTGTGTAACAGATGTCACTGTATGTCTATCCAGTTACATTCACTAAAGGCATACATCAGCAAATCCTTCTGACTTACACCCCCATATTAGTAAAGAAAAGTTAGTAGAAAGTTGCCCGTATACAGTATTACTGATGCAAATAGAAAAAAAACAGAAAGGCAGCCTACCTAACAAGTATTATATTATGCCATATTTATATAAACTATAAGTATATAATACTTGGACATTGTTCTGACACAACAGATACATAAGCAAAAACGTAACAAGACAGAACAGGCTCCGAAGACTAGAACACAGTTCAGACACAGTAGTTACAGAAATACAGAGAGAAGATGATAGACACAGACAGACAGAAAGCTCCATGTAGTCTATAGCAGAGCACATACAATTACAATCAATGACAAGGTCAGGCAAAAAGAGTACATAGAATGCATAGAACAGACACAGAGTAATGGGATACGACACTCAAGACACAAACTTGAGATATAAACTCCAACACAGGGCACAAAAAGACTCCAGATGAATCAAAGCAAGACATGTAGCAAGACAAGAAAGTTGCACAACCAGGACAGGTCAGAAAACTCATAAGACATCTACAGACTGACACAGGACTCAGAATATATAGCAGATGCACACGCACACACACACACAGGGAAAGATTAACAGTCTTATTTTTTCTATTTATGTATACCGAAAAATACCAAAAAGGGGCAATTGCCTACATATAAGTACAAAAATAAGATAGCCTTTATTGTCAAAAATATGTGGGTTAAAAATCAGTAAAAACAATGGCGATCACATACATTGAATAGAAACTACACGGAGGTCCACTATTATGTAAATATATGACAACATGCATAGAACTGCAATGTAGTTGAAATAATGATCACCCCATTATGGTATGGTGTGAATACAACATGCAGTCCAGTATATTAAGTTACAACCAACCAGTATTAATGTATCATACAGACCAGTGAGATCTCCAGCCCCAACGCGTGTTTGCTACCTGTTTATAGTCCTCCTCATAGACCAGGTGTAGGACATTAAAGTTACATAAAATAAAAAATGGCCACTGACTGGACACAGGCGTACGTTCCACCGTGGAACGCAAATGACGTCACTTCCTATTGAACCCGAACTGGAAGAGGATAGAAAAAAGAAGCACAATACGGCCAAAATAAAATAATTCTTTTGTGAAATACCACAAGAACGAGATCGCCATAAGATGGAATAAGCGTCTCCAAATTTGGTACGCGAATAAAGAAGGCGAGAACGCTGGCCGAAAACCGGAAGAAGGGCCCGCGTATCAATATGAGCCGCACAAAACCGGAAAAAGGAAGTGACGTCAAAGTTCCAAGCTGGAACACATGAGCATGCGCAATGGACATATAACTGCGATATGGACATATGGAGATATATTGAAGTTAAATTTAAAATTAAAAAGGGCACCAGAATAAAGATATCGCTCACTCTATAGTATATTCAACAACCATGATAATAAATGTGAACATAATTGGAATAAAACTTATTATAAAGTGCATATCAAAATTGGCATAATTAATACATAATACAGTGCTAATTTGTACATACTATCATAATTCATAACAAAGAGCAAATAAATATAATCCATACACATCATGATTAGAGATGAGCGAGTAGTGTTCGATCGAGCCGGTATTCGATCGAATACTACGCTATTCGGCATACTCGATTTCAATCGAGTATAACGGCGATGGCGCACTTAGAATTCGTTTCCCCTCCCACCTTCCCTGGCGCTCTTTTTCCACCAATCAACATGCAGGGGGGGTATGACAGGCACGCTGAGCACGCTGGCAGCGCGAAAACAGCGTCTACATGGATTGGCTGGAAAAACCATGTGACCTCGAATATTAAAAACTCAGCTCTTCCTGCTCGTACGCATATGCTGCGTGAACTTAGTCAGGGACAGAGGCTGGAGAAGGGACAGACAGGTTTTAGCAGTTGGACAGGCAGGAGCGTGATTAAAAGCCCTTATCAGGGCTACTATAGTGCACTACAGTGATAGCTTTACTACAAGATACACTTTACAGAGAACGGCTGCCGTATTCAGGGATAGCTGCTGGAGTAGGGACAGAGAGAGGCATTAGTGGTGTATTAGGTGCTCTGCTACATACCAAACTATATTTGGCACTACTGTTCAGCGTTCTTTTTGGCTGAAAAATCCTGTAATATAACTAGTGTGTATATGCCACCATCTGATCTGGCAGTATACGGCTGTGAATTTTATTTTATTTTTTTAAATACAGTTTATTTGGCTCTAGTGTTCTGGGTTCTGTGTGCCTGCAATACCCTTTTTGTATTCCAGGTGTAAATACCCACCGTCTGTACAGTTAGTACACGGCTGTGTACCTGAAATATACAATATCTAGGCCTTTTAATTGGCCACTGTACTGTGCGTTCTCTTGCTAAATTATTTCACATACCTGGTGTAAATACCCACCGTGTGTTCAGTTAGTACACGGCTGTGTACCTTGAAAATATACAATATCTAGGCCATTTAATTGGCCACTGTACTGTGCGTTTCTCTTGCTAAATTATTTCACATACCTGGTGTAAATACCCACCGTCTGGTTCAGTTACTACACGGCTGTGTACCTTGAAATATACAATATCTAGGCCTTTTAATTGGCCACTGTACTGTGCGTTCTCTTGCTAAATTATTTCACATACCTGGTGTAAATACCCACCGTCTGTACAGTTAGTACACGGCAGTGTACCTTGAAATATACAATATCTAGGCCTTTTAATTGGCCACTGTACTGTGCGTTCTCTTGCTAAATTATTTCACATACCTGGTGTAAATACCCACCGTCTGTTCAGTTTACTACACGGCTGTGTACCTTGAAATATACAATATCTAGGCCTTTTAATTGGCACTGTACTGTGCGTTCCTTGCTAAATTATTTCACATACCTGGTGTAAATACCCACCGTCTGTTCAGTTACTACACGGCTGTGTACCTTGAAATATACAATATCTAGGCCATTTAATTGGCCACTGTACTGTGCGTTCTGTTGCTAAATTATTTCACATAACCTGGTGTAAAATACCCACCGTCTGTTCAGTTACTACACGGCTGTGTACCTTGAAAATATACAATATCTAGGCCTTTTAATTGGCCACTGTACTGTGCGTTCTCTTGCCTAAATTATTTCACATATCTGGGTGTAAATACCCACCGTCTGTACAGTTAGTACACGGCAGTGTACCTTGAAATATACAATATCTAGGCCATTTAATTGGCCACTGTACTGTGCGTTCTCTTGCTAAATTATTTCACATACCTGGTGTTAAATACCCCACCGTCTGTTCAGTTACTACACGGCTGTGTACCTTGAAATATACAATATCTAGGCCTTTTAATTGCGGCCACTGTACTGTGCTTCTCTTGCTAAATTATTTCACATACCTGGTGTAAATACCCACCGTCTGTACAGTTAGTACACGGCAGTGTACCTTGAAATATACAATATTAGGCCATTCTTAATTGGCCACTGTAACTGTGCGTTCTCTTGCTAAATTATTTCACATACCTGGTGTAAATACCCACCGTCTGTTCAGTTAGTACACGGCTGTGTACCTTGAAATATACAATATCTAGGCCTTTTAATTGGCCACTGTACTGTGCTTCTCTTGCTAAATTATTTCACATACCTGTGTAAATACCACCGTCTGTTCAGTTACTACACGGCTGTGTACCTTGAATATACAATATCTAGGCCTTTTAATTGGCCACTGTACTGTGCGTTCTCTTGCTAAATTATTTCACCATACCTGGTGTAAATACCCACCGTCTGTACAGTTAGTACACGGCAGTGTACCTTGAAATATACAATATCTAGGCCCATTTAATTGGCCACTGTACTGTGCGTTCTCTTGCTAAATTATTTCACATACCTGGTGTAAATACCCCACCGTCTGTTCAGTTACTCACGGCTGTGTTACCTTGAAATATACAATATCTAGGTCTTTTAATTGGCCACTGTACTGTGCGTTCTCTTGCTAAATTATTTCACATACCTGGTGTAAATACCCACCGTCTGTTCAGTTATACACGGCGTGTACCTTGAAATATACAATATCTAGGCCTTTAATTGGCCACTGTACTGTGCGTTCTCTTGCTAAATTATTTCACATACCTGGTGTAAATACCCACCGTTCTGTTCAGTTAGTACACGGCTGTGTACCTTGAAATATACAATATCTAGGCCATTTAATTGGCCACTGTACTGTGCGTTCTCTTGCTAAATATTTCACATACCTGGTGTAAATACCCACCGTCTGTTCAGTTTACTACACGGCTGTGTACCTTGAAATATACAATATCTAGGCCTTTTAATTGGCCACTGTACTGTGGCGTTCTCTTGCTAAATTATTTCACATACCTGGTGTAAATACCCACCGTCTGTTCAGTTAGTACACGGCAGTGCTACCTTGAAATATACAATATCTAGGCCATTTAATTGGCCACTGTACTGTGGTTCTTCTTGCTAAATTATTTCACATACCTGGTGGTAAATACCCACCGTCTGTTCAGTTACTACACGGCTGTGTACCTTGAAATATACAATATCTAGGCCTTTTAATTGGCCACTGTACTGTGCGTTCTCTTGCTAAATTATTTCACATACCTGGTGTAAATACCCACCGTCTGTTCAGTTTACTAACACGGCTGTGTACCTTGAAATATTACAATATCTAAGGCCTTTTAATTGGCCACTGTACTGTGCGTTCTCTTGCTAAATTATTTCACATACCTGGTGTAAATACCCACCGTCTGTTCAGTTAGTACACGGCTGTGTACCTTGAAATATACAATATCTTAGGCCATTTAATTGGCCACTGTACTGTGCGTTCTCTTGCTAAAATTATTTCACATACCTGGTGTAAATACCCACCGTCTGTTCAGTTATACACGGCTTGTACCTTGAAATATACAATATCTAGGCCTTTTAATTGGCCACTGTACTGTGCGTTCTCTTGCTAAATTATTTCACATACCTGGTTGTAAATACCCACCGTCTGTTCAGTTACTACACGGCAGTGTACCTTGAAATATACAATATCTAGGCCATTTAATTGGCCACTGTACTGTGCGTTCTCTTGCTAAATTATTTCACATACCTGGTGTAAAATACCCACCGTCTGTACAGTTAGTACACGGCAGTGTACCTTGAAATATACAATATATAGGCCTTTAATTGGCAACTGTACTGTGCGTTCTCTTGCAAAATTAATTTCACATACCTGGTGTTAATACCACCGTCTGAACAGTTAGTACACGGCTGTGTACCTTGAAATATACAATATATAGGCCTTTTTAATTGGCAACTGTACTGTGCGTTCTCTTGCAAAGTAATTTCTCATACCTGGTGTAAATACCCACCGTCTGAACAGTTAGTACACGGCTGTGTACCTTGAAATATACAATATATAGGCCTTATAATTGGCAACTGTACTGTGCGTTCTCTTGCAAAATTAATTTCACATACCTGGTGTTAAATACACACCGTCTGAACAGTTAGTACACGGCTGTGTACCTTGAAATATACAATATATAGGCCTTTTAATTGGCAACTGTACTGTGCGTTCTCTTGCAAAATTAATTTTCACATACCTGGTGTTAATACCCCACCGTCTGAACAGTTAGTACACGGCTGTGTACCTTGAAATATACAATATATAGGCCTTTTAATTGGCCAACTGTACTGTGCGTTCTCTTGCAAAATTAATTTCACATACCTGGTGTTAATACCCACCGTCTGATCAGTTAGTACACGGCTGTGTACCTTGAAATATACAATATATAGGCCTTTTAATTGGCAACTGTACTGTGCGTTCTCTTGCAAAGTAATTTCACATACCTGGTGTAAATACCCACCGTCTGAACAGTTAGTACACGGCTGTGTACCTTGAAATATAAAATATATAGGCCTTATAATTGGCAACTGTACTGTGCGTTCTCTTGCAAAATTAATTTCACATACCTGGTGTTAATACCCACCGTCTGAACAGTTAGTACACGGCTGTGTACCTTGAAAATATAAATATATAGGCCTTTTAATTGGCAACTGTACTGTGCGTTCTCTTGCAAAATTAATTTCACATACCTGTATATAGGCAAAATATTGTAACCAAAAAAAAAATAAAATGCGGAGGGGGGCTAGCGGAATAGGACGTGGACGAGGACGGGGGCGCGGAAATGCTGTTGGGGGCCTTGTTGAAGCCAGTGGGGATACAATGCGTGCTGGTGAGGGTCAGCCAGGATCCCACTCATCCAGAATCCCTGCCTTTATGGGACAGTTAAGCAGGGGGCGGGTTACACCGCTGTTGAGGCCTGAGCAGGTTGAACAGGTGGTGCAATGGATAGCCGATAGCGCTTCCACACAGTTGTCCACCAGCCAGTCATCCACACAGTCTCACTCTGACCCTCCTTCCTCCACACCTGGCCAACAGAGTCATCCCACCCTTGACCCCTCCCAGGAGCTCTTTTCGGGTCCTTTTTCAGATGTGCCGGAAGAATCCCAGGAGCTAGCAGAGGAATTTGTTTGTAGTGATGCCCAAACACTTGAGTTTTCGCCATCTCCTGCTGATGTGGACCCTGAACCAGCATCTGTTATCATGAGCGATGATGATGATGAGACGCAGTTGCCATCAAGGGAGGCTGTTGGAATGTCCAGTGGGCAGGAGGAGGAGCAGAGTGAGGAAGAGGAGGAGGTGGTGGATGACGAAATGACCGACCCCACTTGGCCAGGGGTGATGTCCAGCGGGGAAAGCAGTGGAGAGGTGGTGGTCTGCGCAGCACCGAAAAAGGCAGCAAGAGGCAGAGGGATGTCCACAGGCAGAGGGATGTCCACAGGCAGAGGGATGTCCAGAGGCAGAGGGATGTCCACAGGCAGAGGGATGTCCAGAGGCAGAGGACAGTCCAGACAGAGTAAGTGAGGCCACAGCCAGCAGGGCCGAAGCTGTTCCCGGCAGCGGGCAGTCGCGCGAAGCTCCCCCATCGAGGCCTCGTACTTCTGTGGTGTGGAGAGATTTTTTAATGTTTGTGCGGATGACAAACTGAGCGCGGTTTGCACACTCTGCCACTCAAAACTGAGTAGGGGCTCTGAGAAGAGCAATCTGACCACCTCAGGCATGCGGCGTCACTTGGAAGTCAAGCACTGGGCTGAGTGGGAGAGAGCAAACGCAATACAACCTGCGCCCGGTCCTTGCTGCCACTGCCTCTTCCCCTTTGTTGTGTGCTGCCACTGCGGTCCAGACCTCCAGCCAGGACACCTCCACATCTGCCTCTGCCTCGGCTACTTTGGGGCCTTCTCCTTCAGCCTCCCCTTCCCCCGCCTCTTCGCCTGCACCTTCACACTCCTCGTCCCAACAACTGTCCATCTCGCAGGCGTTCGACCGCAGGCGGAAGTACGCCTCGAGTCACCCCCAAGCCCAAGCCTTAAACTGCCACATCTCCAAACTGCTGGCCCTGGAGATGTTGCCGTTTAGGCTTGTGGAGACGCAGGCCTTCCGCGACCTGATGGCGGCTGCCGCACCTCGCTATTCCGTCCCCAGCCGCCACTACTTTTCCCGGAGTGCCGTCCCCGCCCTGCACCAGCACGTGTCGCGTAACATCAGGCGGGCCCTGAGGTACGCAGTCAGCGCAAAGGTCCACTTGACCACCGACTCGTGGACAAGCGCTTGCG
>ONZH01027274.1:0-26432 GCA_900303285.1 Rhinella marina
TGAGCTACAAAAGATAAAGCATAAATTTAGATTCTATTTTGAAGACAGAAGTTCCACCAATTACACTTTTTAATTTAGCAGAAGCCGAGGTGCCTAAGTGAAGGCGTCTATGACTGATGAGCGGTGGTGCATTAAAGGGTTAATAAACTCAGCCTGCAGCAAGGGGAAAAAATGGTTCTGCCCGCGGGGGTATTTCTCTTGTGGACACTGTTTCTAATTACCAGCGAGAGGGTGTTTCTTTTAACCAACACCCCTGCGTCCTGGTTGGCTGAGGTGGTGGTAGCGGCTAAGGGGTTAAAAGAATGGCCCTGATAGGGGGACGGCCTCTTTCTCCAGCATCTTCACTGAAAGCTTCCCACCCTCCCTTCCCCATTATTTCATCGTTTTCTTTACTTTTTCTGATTCATTTCTGGTTTGTTTCAGTGTTTTACATTGCAAGTCACAGCAGAGGTCGGTTGACGATTTCAGACGGATAAGAAGGCAGACTTGCCCACAGAACGCTGTGGGGCATAGCGCTTCAATACTCCGGGTTATGGTGTTTATGGTCAACAAGTTGAAGTTTTGGAATAAGATAAGAAAATAAAGCTGTGACCCAACTTAAGGTGTTGTGTGTTTTATTGGCCGGCTGCGAGGGTGGTTTGGTGGGGGGTTTAGAGAGTTCAGTCTCGGCAGTTGCAGTGCCTGGGGTACCGTGGTTGCTAAGGGGGTGACTCTTTCCCCCTCCAGGGCCCTCTAAGGTGATTTTCCTTTATGTCCCAGTGGTAGGAGTGCCAAGGGGTATTTAGGCCACTTAAGTCTTTGGTGGGATTGTCACGGTGTTCCTACCTCATGAGATGAACAGGCCCCAGGCGGTGGCTCCGGCTGCAGAAAATTACTAGTATTAATAATTGAGGGTCGTCAGATGGGAATGATGCGCAGACTTTTGGGAATGGTCCAACGTAGTATTATTGACTTAACTTTGAATACAAATAACTCAGTTCATCCTTCAGCTTGGTGTCCAGCAAGTGCAGCTTATTGCTTATACTTGGCAGATGCTTGGAAATTCAAGTTTCAGGCTTCCTGTTCTAAGCTGAGGTTACCTCTTAAGTCTGGCTTCCCTTGAGAGTATTGGTGTGCCTTATTGCTGACTATATTAGTCTGTGTTTAGGGTACAGCAGAGCTGAAGGTGCTCTGCTGTCCTGCACATGTCCTCCCCAATCAGGGTACAGGGGACAACTCCCTGACTAAACTGTCATTTCCTCCTCACCGCAGGAAGTTGGAAGAACTTAACTTCTCTCCAGCAGAGGAGGTCAGAATGGACTAAGGACCGTACCATTCTGGTAAAACTACATCTGAATCTGCCATAGTATTTACTGACACCTGCTGGTCCACCAGATACATATAAAAGACATTACATACACATATAGACTATTGCGCTACTATGCTGGCACGTTCCTGCCTTGTGAGTAGGTTGTCCGATCTCTGTTATCCCCTTGCAGCAGACGAACAACCTATGTAAACTGCACTAAGCAACCATTTCTGACTGACTCTGAATATTCTGGCCACGAATACCAAAGAAAGCATGGGGGTGTCTTCACTCTGTAATCCCACCATTGTGAAATGATAAGCCCACAAACGGAAGGGTGGCTTCATTCTGTAATCCCTTCCAAGCACCAAAGCCTGATAATGCTTTACGCTTTGTCACCTTGATGTCTATCAGTAGCTGCAAGTTATTTTTTTCCTGGAGGCGGTGCTCAAGGCCTCAGGACATAGTGAACTAGGAGGAGGAATCTACCTGTCCTGCCAGAGTTCCAGTGAGAGACTATTCTCTCCTGACACATATAAGACACATCTATAGCAGCGAGGATAACCCTGAAGGAATAAGAGAAAACTGCTTGTGGCTCTGACACCTGGCTACCATGAACCGTTAGTGTGAAACGCCCTAAGAGGCAGCATATATATCTGAGGTAGAGACAAGTAAGGTGCTATCTGGCTAAGTGCATGACCATACATTAAAGTGCATTGGAGGACACATTGTGGCACCTGCAAAGAAACACACACAATGGGCAATATTCTTGATCATTGCTAAAAGGTAAAATATTAGTGCAAATTTAAGTGCAAATATATTAAAGGCATAATATAGGATATCTGTGGTTACATTCAAGTCCATATTTTCTTCTTCTTTGGCTTCAGACTGGAACAAAGTCCCAAATTCAACTGAAATTTGTAATCCACATGGGTAATAAAATAGGTTAAAAATAGCTGAAAAGGTTTCTTGACAAACCCTTTTAAAAGTGATTTCCCAACAACCTGAAAAGGGGGGAAAAAGGATGTGGTGCACAAACATGGCGCAACTTGGATTATTGCAGATGGGGGGAGTCCAGCCACACGTGTCCATCATGGTGGAGACTTAAAACACGGGCAATACAACAAATTAAAAAACAGCCAACAGGTTCTCACCAGTCAGGGCTCAGTCCACGGGGTGGCTGCCATTAGTCCTGCAGTTCTTTGAGAGTACTTGAGTGCGGGCTCCCCTTAGTGGAAAGCCGGCACATCCTTCTCGTTGCTGCTGGAGCTGAATGACATAAGAGGGCGCTCCTGCCTCTGATAGGCCTCACGGTAGGCAGCGGCCATTCCCCAGCGTCCTCTTAAAGATAGATGTGGCACTGGTCAGGGCAGGGTCCCAGTGGTCACACTGGTGACTGTGGTAGCCATTTTGGAACAGACCCTGTAAGGCCCGGATGCTCCTGCCGGGCCCACTGGCGACCGAACCTCGGGTTGTAGAGGCTTGGCCAGAGGCCTACCCCGGCTGACCCCTCCTGGCTGACTGTCTCCCGCTTCATCCTCTCGTGGACGGTGAGTAAGGGTGGCGGTCGCAGAGTGATCTTCCCATTCCTCTTGAGGTGCCTCTGGCCTCGGTAGTCTGGTGATGACCTTCACCCCGGTGGCAAAGGGGCCTTGTAGGCTCTTCATAGGCGTGAATTCTACGAAGTCGCCCGCATGGAGGTTGTGTCGTGCTGGAGTGAGGTACGGCCTCTTCACGGAGCGACGATTAACGTAGAGCTCCTCAGCGGACTCCTCGTCTGTGATGAACCCCACACCGCGGTCCACGCTAAACCAAAGCACAGTCCCGGTGTGCCACGTCGGGGATGTTCCAGCACCTCGACCACCCACTCTTCTACAACCCTTTTATAGTCCCACAGGGTAGTAAAATTTTTAGTTACCGCAGCAGGAACGATGGGGTTCTGTCGGAGGTCGTTATGTCGGGGATTAGGCGAGGTGGGGACTCCGGCCACTCGGTTGTGGACTTCCTCCGCAGGCCCGGCCGTCTCGACTCGGACTTTGGCCCGGACGTATGGTGGCTTCCTGAGTGCACCGCTGGTTGCGTCCATCTTCGGGACCACGTGTGCGGCCTCGCTTGCAGGATCTCCAGCTGCTATCACCGGTAGATGAGGCACTTCGGGGTTCGGCACCAGCTGTGCCTTGTGGATAACTTGGTCCAGGCGAACCTCCGCTGGTCTAGGTGTAGGCTCATATGGGTCGGTGCCCCAGACCATATCCCCCCAACTAGGGCCGCGCTGATGGGACGCCATGTTGTTGTCTCTCTCTTTCTTCGCATACACCGGAGATGAAGGAGGAGCTAAGGGGGTGGAGTCTTCGCTCTCAATGCTCCCCACAGCAAGTTTCTGGCGGGCTGGATTGGATTTTCCCGTGCTACAGGGGGCCGTGCCATGGTTTTACCGCTCTTGAGGGGACGGTTTCTTTGCTTCAGCATGAAGAAGCTGCGCCACTAGGGAGAAAATGGCGTTGTTAACTCTTCTGGTGCCGGCGTGCAGCGTTTTGCGCCGTCTGCATCGTAGCAACTGTGTCAAAGTCATTTTTCAGTAGACATCTGTCAGGTTTTCTGACTAATTCTTTGGGCTTGTAGATAAAAGGCTATTAGTTTAAAGTCTGTTTTAGGGATGGTTGAGCTGTGGCCTTAACAGTACAGGCACTTCAGACTCATCCTGTTCGTGACGCTAATGCGTACATATTCAGTTAAGTAGCGTACCTTTGACAACGCTAGACTGTATGTTCGTTCCTTGAGTAGGAATGTTCGCAGACGCAGTGTATGAGTACGCTAATGCGTACATATTCAGTTAAGTAGCGTACCTTTGACAACGCTACTGTTACGGTTGCCACACTATATTAAAAAAATAACATAATATAGTGCAGCGAGGACACGCTGGACACCTGATAATACAGCTCAGGTGCAGCTGTGTTGGATCCGCTCGTTGCCACTAGCAACGGACTCTCTCTGTTAACACCACAGAGAATAGTCAACACAAAACCTGATCAAATGTGAACAGGGACGTACACACTGGATACTAAATTATAAGTAGAGTTGTGGCCCTGGCCAGAGGCCCAGAGCGCGAGCCACAACCACAACAGCCACACAGACTCCTGCTGCCTAAATAAAAAGGCTCACTCAAGTACAAGAGACAGGCGGAAGAATAGAGGGGCCGGCTCCCCATGCGCCAATGTCTCAGAGTCGACAAGAGGCATTGCCGGGACAGATAGTAGGAAAGAGGAGTAGCATCCACTTGATGCTAGCAGACACACAGGCCGGCTCCCAGCTCTCTCAATACAATTGCTTTGGTGCTAGGCAGCGGGCGTGTCAAACTCACAACCTTATATAGGGAGGGGTGTAGCCTGATTGGACAAGACCCGCAGCCCAGTACTCCCACGGATAGGACACTGCATCTGTCACTCAACTGAGTCTAGGAGCAGCCACACCCCAAGATCTCAGCATAGAGACAATACAGACTATAGCAGTAAAACCGCAACGGTCAATGTGATCGCGCTAGACGGCGGGGCTGTGCTGTCACGCGGCGCGTCGTCCTAACAGCTACACTGTATGTTCGTTACTTGAGTAGGAATGTTCGCAGACGCAGTTTATGAGTACGCTAATGCATACATATTCAGTTAAGTAGCGTACCTTTGACAACGTTACACTGTATGTTCATTATTTGTGCGGGAATGTTCGCATTAGCGTACGCATTAGTGTAAATTCTCAAATATGCATATATATTGCGTCGCCATTGTTGAAGTCACTTGGATTTTTTCCACTTTTTTCATTGTAATAGCAACTGCAAGTAAACAAAACTATACCCTATCAGACTCCCATTATTGTAGAAGCAATTATTCAGCCGTTATAGCAAGGTTCGTTTTAGGTTCGGTTCATACGAATCCGAAATTCAAGAAAGTTCGCCGAAGCGAAGCAAACCGAAATTTTCAAAAGTTCGCTCATCCCTAATAGGAATCCTTCTTTGGTGTATACCTGAGTATCCCAAAATTGTAATCTTTCTATAGACAATATCAAGGTGACATTCAGATCATCAATGGCATTAAGGTAAGTGTGGAGGGAAGTCAACCATTCCATGGTATCTGTCCAAATCAGGAACACATCATCTATGCATCTCCACCACTCCAAAACCTGCTGGAAGTGAGAAGACACATAGATGAAATGGTCCTTCAACATTCGGACAAAAATATTTGCATAGGTGGGCGCAATGTTGAAACCCATTGCCGCGCCTACTTTCTGCAAGTAAAAAGAATCATCAAACGTAAAGTAATTATTAATCAGGGTTTGTGTCAAAACATTATTCACCACCTGCAGGCCTTCCTGCTGATTAATAGAGGTGTACTGTACAAGCTTATATTGAGTGAGGCCAAGATGGCCCCTTCCAGTATGGTGATTTGTTTTTGAGTAAAAATTCTGTTGTGTCCCCAATAAAAGAATCAGCCCCAACCCCCAATCAACCCCCAATCGTGAATGCCAAACAGTGTGTTGTCTCCCGGGTGCTCGGGTTCGGCATATTGCGGATTGGATTGACAGATTGCTGGGTGGGGCTGGGGAAGACCCAGTGGTCATGGTACACATTGGCACCAGTGACAAAGTCAGAGGAAGATGGAAGGTCCTTAAAAATGATTTTAGGGAACTAGGAGAGAAGCTGAAGTCCAGGACCTCCAAGGTAGTGTTTTCAGAAATACTACCAATGCCACAAGCGTCACCAGAGAGATAATGGGAGCTTAGGGAGTTAAATAAGTCGCTCAGAAGCTGGTGCAGGAAGGAAGGGTTTGGGTTCGTGGAGAACTAGCCCAACTTCTATGTCGGCTACAGACTCTACAGTAGGGACGGGCTGCACCTTAATGGGGAGGGTGCAACTGCCCTGGGGGAAAAAATGGTTAGACGACTGCAGGAGCTTTTAAACTAGGATCTGTGGGGAGGGTGGGGGGGTCATACTAATAAGGGAGTAGAGTGGAATATAGGAGGGGACAGTGGGGTTTTGTTGGGGCTGGGGTTAGTGAGGAAAGAAGGGAGAAGACTGGGCAAAATATCAACCAAGGTAACCCAAAAATCCCAGATATTCACTTTACAGGTAATAGTAATTTGAAATGTAGTTTCACAAATGCCAGAAGTCAAGCTAGAAAAATGGGGGAGCTGGAGACTATGGTACTAGAGGAACACATAGATGTAGTTGGTGTGACTGAGACATGGTTGGACTCTTTGCATGACTGGGCTGTAAATATTGAGGGTTTTACACTATTTAGGAAAGACAGGGTCAATAGAAAAGGTGGTGGTGTCCGCCTGTATGTGAGGAGTGATCTAAAGACAAGTGTGAAAGAAGAAATTGTGGGTGAGGATGGTGAGGATGTTGAAACCATATGGGTGGAAGTTCAAAGGGATATAAAAACTGAAAAAATAATACTTGGTGTAATCTATAGACCCCCTAACATCACAGAGGAGATAGAAACGCAACTGTATAACCAAATAGAGCGGGATGCACAGGCTGGTACAGTGGTCATAATAGGAGATTTTAACTTCCCAGACATTGACTGGGGTCATGGTTCTGCCTCAACTGCAAAGGGGAGTAGATTCCTCAACTTGCTGCTGGACCACTTTATGGGCCAGTTTGTAGAAGCTCCCACTAGGGACGATGCTTTGTTGGATCTTGTAATTTCTAATGATGCAGAGCTTGTTGGAAATGTTACTGTTCAAGAAACACTAGGTAATAGCGACCACAATATATTTATATTCCCCCTAAACTATAAGAAGCAAACTCTGTCAGGCACAGCAAAGACACTGAATTTTAAAAAGGCTAATTTCCCTGGGTTGAGAGCAGCATTTCAGGGCATAGACTGGGAGCAGCTACTGTTGCATAATAATACTGAAGATAAATGGGAGAGCTTTAAATCCATATTGAGTAATTGCACTGAAAAATGTATTCCTTTAGGTAACAAGTATTAACGGCTAAAATTAAACCCCCATGGCTTACAGCTACTGTAAAAAGGGTAATAAAAGACAAAAAAATGTCATTTAAAAAATGAGGGGTCAGCTGTAGCGTTTACAAAGGGCTTAATAAAATCTGTAAAAAGGATATAAAATTAGCAAAAATACAAAATGAACAGCAGGTGGCAAAAGAGAGCAAAACAAATCCCCAAAAATTCATTAAATATATAAATGCTAAAAAACCAAGGTCTGAGAAAGTAGGTTCCCTAAATGATGTTAAAAGTGTGTTAGTCACTGAGGATAAGGAAAAGGCAGAGTTACTAAATGAATTTTTTAGCTCCGTATATACAAAAGAGAAAGGAGCTGATATCTGTGGTGCTGGGGCTGTTAGTACTGTACATTCAGTAATATAGTCAATTGGCTAATTGTAGCTATGGTCCAAGATAAGTTAAATAAGGTAAATGTGAACAAGACTCCGGGTCCAGATGGATTACCCCCAAGAGTGCTTAAAGAGCTCAATTCAGTCATTGAGGTGCCCTTGTTTATAACTTTTAAAGATTCTCTAGGTACTGGTACAGTGCCAAGTGATTGACGCAAGGCGAATGTGGTGCCCATATTCAAAAAAGGATCTAGGTCCTCCACAGGTCATTATAGACCAGTTAGTTTAACTTCTGTTTGAAGGACTCTTAAGGGGCTATATACAGGAGTATGTGACTGTAAATAATATAATAAGTGATAACTAGCATGGGTTTACCGAGGACTGAAGTTGTCAGACTAACCTAATTTGTTTTTATGAGGGGGTGAGTAGAAGCCTGGACAGAAGGGCAGCTGTGGATGTAGTGTTTCTGGATTTTGCAAAGGCTTTTAATACTGTCCATCATGGATGTTTAATAGGTAAAATAAGGTCTATAGGCTTGGAAAGTATAGTCTGTAATTGGATTAAAAACTGGCTGAAGGACTGTGTCCAGAGAGTTGCGGTCAATGATTCCTATTCAGAATGGTCCTGGGTTATAAGTGGTGTACCTCAAGTTTCAGTGCCGGGTCCTCTGTTATTTAATTTATTTATTAATGATATCGAGGACAGGATTAATAGCACAATTTCTATTTTTGCAGATTACACTAAGCTATGTAGTACTGTACAGTCTATGGAAGATGTCCATAAACTACAAGCTGACTTGGACACTCTGAGTGATTGGGCATCAACTTGGCAAATAAGGTTCAATGTTGATACATGTAAAGTTATGCATCTTGGTAGTAATAACCTTTGTGCATCATATGTCCTAGGGGATGTAACACTGGGGGAGTCACTTATAGAGAAGGATTTGGGTGTCCTTGTAGATTGTAGAATAAATAACAGCATACAATGTCAATCAGCTGCTTTTATGGCCACCAGGATATTGTCATGCATTAAATGAGGCATGGACTCATGGGGCAGGGATGTAATATTACCACTTTACAAAGTGTTGGTGCAGCCTCAACTGGAATATGCAGTTCATTTCTGGGCACCAGTCCATAGAAAGTATGCACTGCAGCTGGAAAAAGTAAAGAAGAAAGCGGCTAAACTGATAAGGGGCATGGAGGGTCTTAGTTATGAAGAAAGATTAAAAGAATTGAATTTATTTAGTCTGGAGAAGAGACATCTAAGGGGGGACATAACGGACAATCAATAGTAAAAAAATTGTTTAAAGGGGTTATCCCATGAATACTGGCACTATATAGATATATTTTATTCAATAACTCAGTAGCTATAATAAATGTTTAATTACATGCAATTACAAAAG
The DNA here is from genome assembly GCA_900303285.1 of Rhinella marina. Classification (NCBI taxonomy): domain Eukaryota; kingdom Metazoa; phylum Chordata; class Amphibia; order Anura; family Bufonidae; genus Rhinella; species Rhinella marina. The sequence goes on from ONZH01027274.1 coordinate 9,034, forward strand.
TATTCAGATCCAGGTGCTGGTTTCAAAACTATAGAATATTTTTCGTGGGACAACCCCTTTAATGATGTATCAATTAAACATTTAATTTTTCTGGTAATATCACACTTCAGATCACCACTCAACCTCTGGTATGTATTTGCATCATCAATTTGTCTGTAGACCTCAGCTACATATTTCTCCAAGTCTATAACCACAACTGCACCCACTTTATCCGTGAGTTTAATGCTGAGGTCATGGTTATTGGACAGACTGTTCAAAACTAACATTTCCTATGAAGTAATATTAGGGTGTTTATGTGGAAGATCATGGTGTGATTCCCTAAGTAATCTAACATCCCTTTTAACTGATTCAATAAATAGCTTCATTGCGTTGGCATTAACAATCACTCTTGACATGTAGATTAAACTGTTCAAGATATAATTCAGCAGATTCTTGGTTATATGAGCTAATTACATTTGATTCCCCCGATTTGTAGTCAAACCACACCCTCAGTTTTACATTTCAAAAGAAGTGGTTCAAGTCCAACTCTAGCTGGAACCAGTCCATACCAACTTGTGGACAGAACAACAATCCCCTATTCAGAACCTGTGGTTCTAAATATATATATATATATATATATATATATATATATATATATATATATATTAATTAAGACAAGATTATATATTTTTTATCTGTCAAAAAGGAACAATGAATCCCTAATACTGATTTAATAAAATATTATGCAAAATATTATGTCTTAGACAGCCAGCCCTGCCTGCTTCATTACAGGACCCCCCTGTGTGCAAGCATGTTGTTATAGAGCATATATGAACTATTGTGGAAAACTTAAAGAGTACAGCTTTTCAGCTTGAAAATTACTACAGCATATAATTGAAGGCTTCCTTGTCAAGCAAGGAACTTTGAAGCTTTTTTTTTTAAATCATGAGAATATATCCATATGTTGATATATTGGAAAGTGTAAAGCAAAGTCTGTATGCATTGTATCATTTGTTATTTTTTACAATATATATTTTTTTGTTTTGCTTATGTAAAAATGTAAGAAAAGTAGTTATAAAACATACATATTTTGGCAAGTTAATTCAAAATTAATTGGATTTGACCTGAGAGACATTATATATATATATATATATATATATATATATATATATATATATATATATATGAGAAGCAAGAGAGAAACAGGTGTCCTAGGAGACCTCTGAGTGCCATACACAAATTTTCAGGCCAATTGGAGCCCTTTTCAGATTCCAGATTACTTAATAAATGCTAAGTTTAGCATATTGTATATAATAAATAAAATATAGAATGACTACTTTAGCAATTATCATTGTATCAGTGATTTCTCACTGTATTCTTAATTATATATATATATATATATATATATATATATATATATATTTTTTTTTTTTTTTTTTGCATTTTCCATATTTTGACATATTTTAATATTGACTCTACCATGGAAAAGCTGAGTTTTTTTAGCTAAGTGATGAAACATGTTTATCCCTGAGTGCATTCAAAATGACTGAACATTAGAATGACATAAGAAATTACAATATTAATCAAGGTACAATGCTATTCGTTAATGCTGTTAGCACATTCATGGGTGCATTTCTGATAGGTCTGAACCCGCTGGATTTTGAAGTGTGATTATGTAAATTTCGCACTGATAAATAAATTACTATAATTGTGGCTGAAATGCAACACACAGTTTAAAACCTCAGAATCTGAATAATATATTGCATATTATTAAATTATTTAGCAGGCTTTATAGAAAATAACTGTAAGGCAAAACAGGCATTTATTTTTAAATAAGCTATTTCTACAAATAATATATAAAATGTGAGCTAGCAGATTTCCCTTTGTCTGTTCAGGTCTCTGTCATTGTTGATATTATGCCCAGTAACCCTAATTTAATTAATTTAAACATATTCAATTTATTTTTATATTCAAATCATTTCTGTAGAGAAAATACACAAGATGTTACAATTCTATTATATGTTTATAAACAAAACAGTAACCTCAGTAAAAAATGTAAAAATATTTTTTAAAATATGCCTTTTTCAAGCAATTTAATACAATTAAGCACTCAATTAGATATGGATATATATTTACAGTGCTTAAAATATTTATTTAAATGAAATCTGATTTCATTCACTGTTGACCACATGAACTGCTGAACTCTATTTACTACATTAGCATTTAGCCTTTTTATGCAAATGTAGTCATAAAATGATGAAAAAGGGAATTTGGCATGCATCACTGATAACTGAGCGTCTTGAGATGGAGAAGGGAAATGATGTTTCATTAAGCAACCTGACGTCAGCCACGAAATGGTTAAAATATCATTCGCACACGTTTCCTATGTTGCCCGAGCAGCAGCAGTGCTCTTCCTGCGTTGCCACCATTTTATCACAAGAAGAAAGCATTCAACTTAAAATGTCTGCTTGAACGCGTCGCTGCAAATGCCCGTCATTAAACAATGAATGAACATAAGCACAAATTGCCAAGTATTTAATTAGCACCCCTTCTAGTCATGCATGGAAAAGAGCACATTTACATACATCATGTCTAGCGATTATTTCTATAAAAGCTAATATAATGGGCAGCCGCAGAAGCGAAAATCAGCTGGTGATCGCTGTATATGCATGCAGTTACTAAGCAGTGCGCGGCATAAATGTGTTATTCAGATTTGTGAACCTCTAGCATAGACTAAATAAACTGCTTATTAATTCTTTCAGACGCCAAGCGAGAGGGCTTCTCTTTTTGGCTCTTCTATGTAATTAAAAACTGGCAACACAAAATGCCTAAAAGTTGATTCTCAGTTAATGACAATCGGTGACTAAGCAGCTGCACTTGAAATATCCAATTGTTGCAAGCATAGCATTCTTTATATAGAAGACAGCGATCGTGGTTAAATTTAGCTATACAGGCAAGAGACAAAGAATTCCTCATTATTCAGAGAAGCGTTGTTCAGGTTTGCCTTCCAATCTGACCTTACGTTAACATAATACAGAGATATTATTCTTTCTTGAAAAAATATTTAGAGCAAAAACCATGATCTGTTTTGCCCAGTCCCCCACCCCATTCGCTGATGTACTACCTGCCATGGTAGCTCCATTCTAGATATTCACCACCAGAGATGACCTGCTTATTCAATGTCCAGGCCTCAGAGAACTGTGTCAAGGACCATCATCATCACTCTCTCTATTAATAAAACTGCAGAGATTTTGAGGACGGGGACAGCTCTTGACTAACTCAAAAGGGCACCACTAGAACAGCCAGTGGGTAATGAATGAAACTAGCCATACCCATTGAATGTATGTCATCTGAACCTTGATATTTTGGCAGGATTATTTGATATTTATGAGGGCCTCCCTGCTGTTCCCCAACAGTAAATGTTGGTAGAGAGAAGAGTTGGACATGTTGGAGTTGCCCAATCCTTTTGGACCAACTGGACCAGAGGTTCCTAGTAGAGATTTGCTCTTTTCCCATTTACAACACATGCACTCTTGGCCGAGATGAACATACATACACATGGGGAAATCAGGAGGATAGATATTTGACTGGCTTTAGTAGGGCTTGTCTGTTGATTGATCATTGAATGGAGAAGGAAATAACAAATGCATCTTGATTACAGGCAAATTCAAATTTGTTTTGCCTGGAATACATGTGCAGTGCTTCTGGTGTGATTCTAGGCTTGTAAATACTGATAGTTTTTCATTTTTATTTAAGTAATGCTTACATATTTTGTATTGCTGTACACAGGATGTGTAACCTTTTCAACAGTGTAATTTACAGTCTAATTTCACTAATTAGGACATACACTCACACTGCATCCAACCTTCCATTTCTGCTCTGGAAGGAAACTGAGAAAACAGAGAAAACCTACAATCTATCTTCTCCTGCTTCATCTGATTGGATGGTATCATCTATGGAAGTCATGTATTATGACTGGTCTTTTAGAGGCCGATATTAATAAGCCTCTGTTCCGGCGGTGGATCCACTGAAGTTATGTAGAGGCGCCAGCACCAGTCTAAATGTAAGCCAGCTTCCTAGCTGTCTTACATTTAGACAATTTCCTACACCTAAAACAGGTGTAGAAAACGATGAATGAGCCCACACCACGCCCACTTTTTTAGACCTGGTGTGAAGCGGAAAAGACGCAGATTGCAGCGCAAATAACCTTTGTGCCACAATCTGCACCATAAATACGCCTAATACGCCTATACGTTTTTACTCATAAAAACCTAATGTAAACATTTTCTTGTTTTTCTAATTTGCTTTCATTTTCTGATTATACAATAGATTCATTTAATTCTACATTCTAAACATGATAATAGGGACAGTGTTATCAGAATTCAGAGATATTCTTTACAACTGCCACATGGACCATAAAATCTGTAGTCTGGAGATGAATCACTATCTTCAATGGGATAGTGTTCTAGGTATGCTCTGTGACTTGTGTAGAGGTCACTGTACAGGGATGGGGAGGAGCTGAGCTGGAACCTGTGTTATCTATAGAAAAGGTTCTGTCTTTGCAATCCCACCTGTAGTGATAATGAGATGACTGCTGAGAAACGATCTCTACAGAACTAGCACTATTAAGAGGCTCATTCGCCAGTGCAAAACATCTTTTCACTATTTTAGCTCTCTTCTGGGATGTGTATTATATGATCTACATGTTTTCCACCATATATTCTTGATATCTCATATGTTTATGTACTGCCAAAATTAGGTTTCCTGTCTTATTTATTATTGTTAAAAAGAATAAACTATTTTGATTTTAAAACAATCAGATTAAATAAAATTCTGAGAGGCTCAGAAGATGTGAACCACTAAAAAAACTCTCTTATAATGTCCTTTCTTGAATTTAAACCTACAGGATAGTGGCGTACATATCAATAATCTGAAATGGACCTCCACCTTTATTCTTCTGGGTATTGCCAGCTATGACAGAAAGGCCTGGTATTTGTTTTTTACTCTAAATCCTGTCCTGACCCTTTCACCCATTGCCCAATTCCCTTGTTTGCTAATATTGCAGTTGTTTTAGAAGAAAAGGGTGAGGTACAAACAGTGGCTGGGTCCCCTCTGTCCAGGAGCCCTAAAGCAACTGCATGGTCTGCCTCTATGCCTGTACATCCTTTCTACAAGTCTGGATGAGTTCATACACAGCAGAACATTATTTTCTGAATTCCACATCAGAATCCATGGAAAAAAATAAGGTTAGCAGGATGAAGAAAAAAATTTATAATTTTGTGCTCGTATAGTTACTCAATCCTTGTTGTTTTGCACAAAAAAATCTGAAATTGTACTTTTAACAAATATGTCAATTATATGTCTAACAAAACTCATAACTCATGTTAATTAGAGATAAAGTTAAGTTTTCAAAAATTTGATTAGGTTTGATTATTCCCAAAAAATTTGCTTCAACCCAAATTAATTTGTAACAAAGTGTGTTAAATCAGGTCTATCCCGGCCTGCAGTTAAACTTTAGAGAGTCTATCCTGGTGTACATCACTGTGCAGTGCAGCAATATGCATAGCTAGTCCTTTCTGATAGCGAAATAGTTACTGTGAATCTGAATGACAGGCAGGTCACATATATGGCCATGCACATCATCATGCAGGCCACCAACATTCCTAGCTAACCCCTAGCTAAACAAAAAAAAAAAGCATACAGCATCCTTCAATAAAACAAAAAAAAAAAAAAAAAGAAAAGCTGTGTGCCCCTGCAGGTGTCCCAGAGACACTTTAGTGGAACAAAGTATTGAAGAAGAAAAAGGCTCTTTTAATCCATGTTATGGCAGTGCAAACACATGCGTTTGAATCCCTTCTATTAGATGTAGAATGACTATGCATCACTAAGCTTCATTAACATGTCCGTATGTGTTTTCCGTTCCGTATATTGCGGGCCAGGGCTGCATGAAAAACCCAGAATATAGAACATGCTGCGTTTTTCGCGCAACGGCGAACTAATGCGTGAAAAAATTCGCCCATGTGAAAAGCCCCATTGAAATGAATGGGTCAGGACTGAGTGCAGGTGCAATGCGTTCGCATCACGCATTGCACCCGCGCGGAAATCTCGCCCGTGTGAAAGGGGCCTTAGGCTTGGTTCAAACTTCACTTATTTAGTCTGTAATTGTCAGCCCTAAGGGGGGGGGTCAAACCCACAGAACAGGTTCAGATATATTCTTGATACCTAATCAGAGAGTAGGCTTGGCTCCTGAATTTGCCCCACAATAAGTGGAGGAAATAACTGACCAAATAAGGCCTCTTTCACACGGGCGTCACGGATTCAGTCCGGATGCTTTCCGGAAAATCCGCACGCATCCGCACCAATCCGCACGCGATCGCAGTCAGTTTGGACTGCGATTGCGTATGTTCGTTCAGTTTTTTCCGCGCGGGTGCGATGCGTATGGATGCGTTTTTCACGCGCGTGATAAAAAACTGAATGTTTACAAACAACATCTCTTAGCAACCATCAGTGAATCACGCATTGCATCCACACTTGCGTGCGGATACAAAGCGTTATTCACGCAGCCCCATTCACTTCAATGGGGCCAGGGCTGCATGAAAAATGCAGAATATAGAACATGCTGCGATTTTCACGCAACGGCGAACTGATGCGTGAAAAACATCGCTCATGTGAAAAGCCCCATTGAAATAAATGGGTCAGGATTCAGTGCGGGTGCAATGCGTTCGCATCACGCATTGCACCCGCGTGGAAATCTCGCCTGTGTGAAAGAGACCTAACAGAAGTGGGAACTCCGAGTGAGGCCCCTTTCACACGAGCGTGACGGATTAGGTCCGGATGCGTTCAGGGTGCGTTCAGGAAAACTCGCACCATTTTGCACGCAAGTTCAGTCAGTTTTGTCTGCGATTGCGTTCAGTTGTTCAGTTTTTTCCGCGCGGGTGCAATGCATTTTGATGCGTTTTTCACGCGCGTGATAAAAAACTGAAGGTTTACAAACAACATCTCCTAGCAACCATCAGTGAAAAACGCACTGCATCAGCACTTGATTCAGGATACAATGCGTTTTTCACTGAAGCCCCATTCACTTCTATGGGGTCAGGGCTGTGTGAAAAACGCAGAATATAGAACATGTTGCGTTTTTCACGCAACGCAGAACTGATGTGTGAAAAAAACACTCATGTACACAGACCCATTGAAATGAATGGATCAGGATTCAGTGCGGGTGCTATGTGTTCACGTCACGCATTGCACCCGCGTGGAAAACTCGCTCGTGTGAAAGAGGCCTTACAGATCAATTTTAGTGTCAGGTCTAATTTAGCGGCATGGACTTAACCGTGTAGTGGACCAATTATTCAAGTAGTGGCCCAATGACGGGTGGGGGTGTTAGCAGTAAGGCTATGTTCATATCTCTGTTTATTTCTCTTATTATCCTGTAGTTTGAACATCCGCCTTCACAACGTTAGTATTTGGTCTGCATTAGATCAATATTGGTAAGGCAAAAACAGGAGCGGGTCCAAAACAGAAATAATGTAATAGAAATATTTGCATGTCTTCTGTGCTTTGGACTCAGTTCGTCCATTTGGTCAGTTTTTTGCATCTTTATTTGATCAGTAATGGTACAGCAAAAACAGGAGTGGGACCAAAGCAGAGATGTAACATGTGATGGAAATATTGCATGTCTTCTGTGTTTTGGACTCTCTCCTGCTTTTGGTTTCCAAATCATGATCAAATCCCGATACAAAATACTGACTATTTGATTGAGACCTTCTGAACGCTCAAATGACAGGACTCTTTTTTTGGACAGATCCGAAGAAATAATAAATGATGATGTCAACAGGGCCAAATAGAAACATTAGTGGCCCCGTGACAGACTGGTGAGGGTGGCAACAGCATGAAGAGTCACAATAGATGCCTCATAACAGAGTGGTGAGGATGACAACAGCATGAAGAGTCACAATAGAGGCCTCATAACAGAGTGGTGAGGATGGCAACAGCATGAAGAGTCACAATAGTGGCCCTGGAATAGAGGGGGAGGGGGGTAAAAGCAGTAGCAGTAACAGCATAAGATGGTGGCCGATCACATGGCAGTAGAGGCAGCAGGCGTGTGGCATCAGGCGGGTGACAGCATCAGAATAGTGGCAGCAGGACTTGGGCAGAAGTAATGGCCCATTTGTCACAATGTTCTGGTGTGGCAGCACACTACAGTAAGATCAGTACTGTCAGAATGAACTACTCTGTTGTATCAGGCACGGGTGTCTGGAAATCCTGGTTGATCCAGGCCTGATTCATCTTTATAAAGCTTAGTCTCTCTACAGTTGACCATGCTTTGCTTTCTGCTAACATATCCTGCATTCCACCACGCTAATGTCTTCCAGCAACTTGAAAACATTCCCACACTGCCCAGTATGGCATTTTACTCCCACCACTCCATGCTGACTGCTTGACACTGCCTTTATGCACCCATGTTGACAGGTAAGCTTCTGAATAGCAAAAGGTCTACCCAGGCACATTTGGCCCCCTATTCCTCGGCTCCCATGTGCGATTGGCTACATAATTATTCACTAATGTATGTTGGTCACTTATGTCACCCTAACTAGTCTCATGATCACATCCCTGACCGCTCGCAACAAGTGCTCCCACCCAACTGTCATCATTGTTAGTTGCACGCGTAAGGGAGGATGCAGAGGACCTCTCCTCCAAGTCTGTGCTGGCCTGTAGATGTTGACTGTCCTCACTAAGCTTGTCCTAGCTGAAAAGCGGAGCAGAGTCAGCAGCATGCATAACTTCCAAAGCAGAAGGAGCAGCAAAAGAAAGAGAAGGTTGCAGGACAGGTGAAGGCACAGAGGTTGTTCATGAGCCATGCCAAATAAGTGTGCTGTCAAAGGAAGAGCGAGTCAACCATTTCAGTACAGCTGGACTGTTGCTTGAAACACGACTGCTGGATGACAGTGGCAGCTCTGGCCTGTTGCTGTGGCTGCTGCTACTTGTGCTAGCTCCAACAACATTTTTGCCACTGCCTATTCCTTTTGAGGGCCTAAGAAATTGTCTGTTCACCATAGTGTAGAGTAATGTAACATATGAAGTATGAATGGAGCAGCAAATAGACTAGAAAGATGCACCTATATATTACACAGTCTGATGCACAGTACGTCTTTGTATAACTGAACAGATTAATCATTAATGGCGCAGCAGATGAACTAGGTAAATGCTCCTATATATTAGACTGGCTGTTGAGAATAAGTCTGATGTACAGTCAGTGTATGTATAACAGAACAGATTAAGTATATATGGCTCAGCAGATGAACTATATAAACGTGCCTATATTTCACTGCCTGTTGACAATGAGTCTGATGCACAGTATGCCTATGTATAACTGAACAAATTAATTATTAATGGTGCAGCAGAGGAACTAGGTACATGTGCAATGGGGACTAATTCTGATGCATAGTCTATGTATAATAGAACAGTTTAAGAGTGAATGGCACATAAGTGGAATAAGATTCACAGGGCGATTAAACAGATCCTGCATTGTCCCTGCACCATCCCTGCAGTTTCCCTATGCTCTCCTTACAGTGTCTGACAACTCTCACTACAATCTCCCTATACTATCCCTGCACTGTCCCTGCACGCTCCCTATGCAAGATTCTACAATTAAAGTTGTTAAACTCTGTCCCTAGCACTTAGCACATCTGTCCCTATGCTCTGTAAAACTGTAAAATGGCAGAGACCATGACAGAGACATATTTTACAAAACTTGTTACACAGGAAATCAGAGCTAATGGAAAAGAAAGTAGATGAAGCATTCTGAAATTCACCCATAAACTGGTCCTCACAGCTGATTTCTTTTATAGCACAGGTTACGTGTAGAGACAGGAAATGATTCAGGGATTGACATGAAACCACAGGCATGAGCAAAGATAAGATGAAAGTGTATTCTGAGTACCATGGTAGTTTGTGTTTTCATGATGGGTTTTAATAGGCCAACAGAAGCTTTCTCATTTCTAGTTTCAGACCCCTTCAGTTTTTTTCAAATTTTATTATGTTGCGACTTTGTACTGAAATAAATTAAAAAAAAAAAAAAAAACATTCCCCCCCCCTATTATTCTGCACTCAATCTTTCATTTAAATGAAAACAGAATGTTCAAAATCTTTCCTAATTTATTGAAAAGGAAAAACTAAAATATTACATTGACATAAGTAATCAGACCCTTTAGTAAGTAGTTAGTTGCAGCATCTTTAGCAATGATTACAGCCTCTAGTCTTATTGAGTGATGACCCATGGTTCGCACACCTGGATTTGGGGATTTTCTGACATTCTTCCCTGCAGATCCTTTCAAGCTCTGTCAGGTTGGATGGCGACCACCAATGGATAGCCATTTTCAGGTCATTCCAGAAATGTTCAGTTGGGTTCAATTCAGGGCTCTGGCTGGGCCACTCAAGGATATTCACAGAGTTGTCCCAAAGCCACTCCTCTGTTGTTTTGGCTGTGTGCTTAAGGTCATTGTCTTGTTGAAAGGTTAACCTCCAGCCCAGTCTGAGGTCAAGAACACTCTGGATCAGATTTTCATTAAGAATATCTCAGAACTTTGATCTGTTCAGCCTTCCCTCAACCCTAACCAGTCTCCCTGTCCCATCTGTTGAAAAACACTTCCACATTATGAAGCTGCCACCACCATGCTTCACTTTAGAAATGGTATTTGGGCAGGTGATCAGCAGTGCCTGTTTCCCTCCGACATGACGCTTAGAGAGGCCAAAAAATTCAACCTTGGTTTCATCAGACCAGATAGAAAATCTTGTTTGTCATAGTCTGAGAGTCATTTAGCTGCTTTGTTGCAAATGCTAGGAAGGATTTCATGTGTATTTAAATGAGGAGAGGCTTCTTTCTAGCCACTCTGCTATATAGCCCAGGTTGGTGGAGTGTGGCAGGATGGTTGACCCTATGGAATTCTCTCACATCTGAACACAATCTTTGGAGCTCAGCCTGATTTACCATTGCTTCCTTGTCACCTCTCTTACCAAGGTCCTTCTCCCCTTATTACCTAGTTTGGTGGGTTGGCAAGCTCTAGGAAGAGTTCTGGTTGTTCCAAACTTCTTCCATTTAGAAATTTGGAGATAAAGTTGCTCTGGGAACTTTCGGCACAGCATTATTTGTTTTGTATCTTTCTCTTACCCTGTGCCTCCACACAATCTTGTCTCTAAGTTCTGTAGGCAGTTCTCCGCTCCCCATGGCTTGGTTTTTGCTCTGATATGCATTTTCAGCTGTGAGACCTGGTATAGACAAATCATATCCAATCAACTGAATTTACCACTCCAATCAAGGTGAAAAAAAACATCTAACGATTAAAAGAAATGGGAGGACCCAGGGCTAAATTTCAAGTGTCATAGCAAAGAGTGTAAGTACTTTTGTCCATGCAAAACTTTAGTTTTTCTTTTTTAATACATTTGCATAAATTTCTATTTTCCGAATGCATTGTATATGGAGCCAAGCAGCTGCTCCACTGGGCTCCCTGGTCACGTGATACAAGGGGAGCAGGTCACAGCTCTGGCCAGTAATTGGCTGCGGCAGCATCAAACAGGAAGTTTACATCCAGGGAAACCAGCGGAGCACCCAAAGTTGGGGGTCATTGCCAGGAAGGAGGTAAGTATGCTTCCCTTTGCAGGGGGGATTCCCCCCTCTGGTTCCCCCCCACACACACAAAGGTGCACAATTCCTTTAAGGGTATGCCCAAACCAAACATGGTGAAAATGCTGCAAATGTTCTGCAGTGGATTTTCATGTGGAGAATATACAGTATTTCATATTAGCAGCATAGTGGATGAAACTGAAAACAAAATCTCTTTCAAATACTGTAGAAAATATGTGCAATGAATCCATGTATAACTTGACATAATGAAACAGAATTTTACCCCTTCACAACATCTGACATACATGTATATAAAATAAATACAAAGTATATAAAAGGCACTTGGTAATATTAAATATCACCACATTTTTTAGTATAGCTATATCATACTATAGCAATAAGGGTGACCATACATAGCTTCTGTCAAGCAATAGTTTGACAGCTTTTCCTTCCAACGTGGCTATTGGATCGGGTAAGCATGCATGGTTTTTAGTGAGGACATACGAATGAGTCAGCAGCTCTTTTCTCAGCAAAGCATGTTGGGCATGTACCGTTTCTTGTTTCCCCTTACATCTGACATCAAGGGAGAATCGGGAGAGGTCCATACACTTCAGACGTAAGATAATCACAACACAATTGAGAGGTAATTGTGCAGTTATATTCAAAGGACAAGCGGTCAGATTATCAAATTCCAGATTATATCTTCAACTGGAAGGAGCCTTCATATATGTCTGGCCCTCCCATCGTGATTCCCACAAAATACCTTAGTGACAAGCCTAATAGCACAGTTTTGTGTCCATTGATATCAGTTGTGGCACTGGACATATCTCTGCTATGGACAGAAAAAAATAATTTAGCTTTTACTGCTAAGCTGCTATAAACTGGTATTTTTCTACATTCTCTGACACTGTGCAGTAAATGTTGACAGTCAGAGATGAGCACAGATTTGAAAAATTTGATTCGACAACTTTGCCTAAGTTAGTCAAGAAATTTGATTTGTTACAAATTAATTAGTTACAAATCAGCATATATCAGGTATACCCAGGCAACTCTGCCTTAGGGTATGGCCATATGGAGCGGCTGTGCTGTGGGTGGGTTGAGGCCATGCTGCGGTGAAGAACAGCGCAGCTGCCTTTCATTTAATAATGAAGACCGCACTGTATAGTCCTTCTTCATTGTTAATGGTCGTGCAGCACCTTTAAACAGAGGCCGTGCTGGTATGGGGTTTGTCTGGTTAGAGAGGGGAGAATATGCATATTATAGCTGTTCTGACCTGCAATCTCCTGCAGATTATTTAACAGTAAACACAGACTATTAATCAACTCTGGCATCCCCACTTCTACAACCCCAGCACTCTCCTGCCCTACAGATCGCAGCCCTTCTTCTACCATCTGCTTTTCCTCCTTTTCCACATGATCTAATGTTGATGACAATATGTCATCAAAAACATCCAGCTCCTTCTCTCTCTGCATCTTTCTGATTTTTGTAGGACATGGAAGATGATTTGGAAGAGATGAGGAAGGTCATTATTAAGACCTGGCCTCCCTAAGAGGTGCAGACTGGATGGTATTGGTTGGCATGCTGACACTGGAATAATATAGACTTCCATCTTATTGATATTGAATTATATATCTTAGTTTACAGCTGATACAGTAATAAGTAAATGTAGGAGTAAATAAATAAAACTGACGCAGAATACGTCTCCCTGCAGTCTCCCTCCACTCTCCCTCTCCAATATTCTTCTATTAACTGATTGCTGCAACACTGTTCCTAGCACATGAGCACTTGCCACGTCTCTCCCTATGCTCATGACAATGGTGGAGACAGCGGGGGATGAGGGTTGTATAGGGCTGAGACATCTCAGGGGATTGCTATCTATGGTTTGGCTGGCTGCAAGGCATTATGGGTGATCTCACATTCCCAGGCTTCTTACTTTCACTTTGTAACACACGCAGCCGCCTTTTTTGGAAACAAAAATTTCCAACTGTTCAATGTTTCAGTACTTTTTGCACAATTTGCTGTTCTGTAACAAGGAGCTTAACGGCAAAATTCACAATAGGTGTTTGATTCATGAATCGTCCAATACATTTCCTGGTTTAATTAGAATTGGTATTTAGACTTTACTACTCATCATGCTGTTCAAATTTTGACATCATGAGACCAAGACAACACCTTATAATTGATCAAGGGCTACTCTCCATTGCGAGGCTTCAAGCAGGATGTTCTCAGTCAGAAGTGGCAACTGTGCTTAGAGTGTCACAGATACAGCAAGACTGGAAGAGTCACAGAAAGAAGTGGATGTCCTTTGGTCACATCCCACACTGATGACCACTTCATTGTAAAACAATGTCCTGCGGAACTGGAAGATGAATGCCACACAACTTTAGGTACATTTAAGGGAGGTGAAAGGCACCCAAGTGTCAGGTCAGACCACTTGAAACCGTTTAGCATGGTCTGCGTGGTAGAGAACCTGGAAGGGTACCTGATTACACCACCAGGCACAGGCGTCATCGTCTTGCATGGGCCAGGGAACAACTATGCTGGATGAAGGACCAGAGGGCCTCAATGCTGTTCACTGATGAAAGTCAATTCCAGATTAGCAGAAATTATGGCCGCCAACAATGTTGGAGAAGTCAAGGACAGCGCTATGCATCAGCCACTGTTCCATCTCAAATGGAGTGGCCTGCACTTTGTCCAGACCTGAATACCATTGAAAACCTATGCGATCAGCACCGTGTAGAAGCTCTTAACCATGTACCCCAGAAGCTCAATGACCTGAGGGCTGCCCTTCAAAAAGAATGGGATGCCATGCCTCAGCAGACAATAAGTCAACTTGTGAACAGCATGAGATGTTGTTGTCAAGCTGTAATTGATGCTCAAGGCCACATGACAAGTTATTGAGACATTGACATTTTTTGTGGAGTATATCCACCACTGCTGTTTCGATAAATTGTTTGAGATGAGGAAACCACCATTGCATGCTTCTACTTAAATACCTTACTTTCATGATATAATATCACTGTAGTGTTGTAATTTATGGACATCTTCCTTAGACTAAAAAGTACTACATTGCTTGGTGTCATCTGCAATAGTACAAACAGTGATATTAGTCCCATCCTTTATGTCCTGAATAAATCAGTTGAATAATAGGGGACCCAACACTGAACCTTGGGGTGCACCAATTCTCTGGACATGGTCCTTCAGCTAGTTTTCAATTCAATTACAAACCATATATGCTATTAGACCTTATTTTACCTACCTTACAGTATCATGGCTGTAAGGGTAGGGTTTACTTTTTCATACTTGTAAGGGGTTGTTCACATATCAGTTATTTCCATCAGTTATTTCCATCAGTTATTGTGAGCCAAAGCCAGGTGCGGGTCAAAAACAACAAACAGGTAAAGATCTTTTCATTACACCTGATCTCTGTTTAGTGTCCACTCCTGGTTTTGGCTGACAATAACTGATGTAAATAACTGATCAAATAACTGATATGTGAACAACCACTTACCTATAAGGGTAAATTTTGCAGTAATTACTAGAGATGAGCGAATCAAAGCTGACAAAGTGGAATTCGTTACAAATTTCATGAAAAATTAGATTCGCAACTAAAGCGAATTTCATGGCGATTCGTAGTAATGAATCTTTTATTTTATTTTTTTTCCTAAAATGGCCGCAAGCACATGGTATGACATGGGGGAAGGATTTCTGGGACAAAGAAGTAAACATCCACAATGCGATCACATGCAGACATGTAGCCAATTAGCAGCCAGCCAGGTCCTGTGATGTCACAGCCCTAAAAATAGCTCTGCAGCGCTGGAATCCGCAATTTGCTATTGATTTTAGACCAGAGACAGACGTCAGGAGAGATAGGGCAAGTGAAAGAAAAACTAAAGAAAAGAAATGAGGAGATCAGGGATAGATATTCTGAATTGCAGGGATAGGAGATGAACGATTTCTAGACAGAATCCATAGAAGATTATCAGGCAGTGAAATCGCTATTCTGGTAAACTAAACAGCAGTCAGAGCCTTGTTTGGGGTACATAAAAAAAAAAAATTAAAAATAACAAAAAATAATAATTAAAAAAAAAAACATAAAACAAAAAATATCTTTTGGGTTGTGTTTGGGGAAAAACATATATAATCCATGATTGGCAGCTTGTAAATGTGAAATAAATAGTTGCGGCGTTATTCGCCATACAAATAGACAAGCGCCATATAGTGCTAAATTCTTCAGTGTAGTTGAATTGCCAAAAAACAGTGAATCCGTGTTTGTGGGGTTGTTCTTTTAAAAAACTATTTGTGGCGTTATTCGCCATCCAAACAGAAAAGCGTGATATTGTGCTTACGTAGTCAGTGAAGTTGACGTGCCAAAAAAACTGTGAATCCGTGTTTGTGGGGTTGTTCGTTTTAAATAACTATTTGCGGCGTTATTCGCCATCCAAACAGAAAAGCGAGATATAGTGCTAACGTAGTCAGTGAAGTTGACTTGCCAAAAAAACTGTGAATCCGTGTTTGTGGGTTTGTTCATTTTAAATAACTATTTGTGGCGTTATTCGCCATCCAAACAGAAAAGCGAGATATTGTGCTAACTTAGTCAGTGAAGTTAACTTGCCAAAAAAACAGTGAATCCGTGTTTGTGGGTTTGTCCCTTTAAAATAACTATTTGCGGCATTATTCGCCATCCAGACAGAAAAGCGTGATATAGTGCTAACCTAGTCAGTGAAGTTGAATTGTCAAAAAAACTGTGAATCCGTGTTTGTGGGGTTGTTCATTTTAAATAACTATTTGCGGCGTTATTCGCCATCCAAACAGAAAAGCGTGATATTGTGCTAACGTAGTCAGTGAAGTTGACTTGCCAAAAAAAACTGTGAATCCGTGTTTCTGGGTTAGTTCATTTTAAAGAACTATTTGCGGCGTTATTCGCCATCCAAACAGAAAAGCGAGATATAGTGCTAACGTAGTCAGTGAAGTTGACTTGCCAAAAAAACTGTGAATCCGTGTTTGTGGGTTTGTTCATTTTAAATAACTATTTGTGGCGTTATTCGCCATCCAAACAGAAAAGCGAGATATTGTGCTAACTTAGTCAGTGAAGTTAACTTGCCAAAAAAACAGTGAATCCGTGTTTGTGGGTTTGTCCCTTTAAAATAACTATTTGCGGCATTATTCGCCATCCAGACAGAAAAGCGTGATATAGTGCTAACCTAGTCAGTGAAGTTGAATTGTCAAAAAAACTGTGAATCCGTGTTTGTGGGGTTGTTCATTTTAAATAACTATTTGCGGCGTTATTCGCCATCCAAACAGAAAAGCGTGATATTGTGCTAACGTAGTCAGTGAAGTTGACTTGCCAAAAAAAACTGTGAATCCGTGTTTCTGGGTTAGTTCATTTTAAAGAACTATTTGCGGCGTTATTCACCATCCAAACAGAAAAGCGTGATATAGTGCTAACTTAGTCAGTGAAGTTGACTTGCCAAAAAAAACTGTGAATCCGTGTTTGAGGGGTTGTTAGTTTTAAATAACTATTTGCGGTTTTATTCGCCATCCAAACAGAAAAGCGTGATATTGTGCTAACTTAGTCAGTGAAGTTGACTTGCCAAAAAAACTGTGAATCCGTGTTTGTGAGTTTGTTCATTTTAAATAACTATTTGCGGCCTTATTCGCCATCCAAACAGAAAAGCGTGATATTGTGCTAACGTAGTCAGTGAAGTTGACTTGCCAAAAAAACAGTGAATCTGTGTTTGTGAGTTCGTTCATTTTAAATAACTATTTGCGGCGTTATTCGCCATCCAAACAGAAAAGC
>ONZH01027276.1:0-56029 GCA_900303285.1 Rhinella marina
TGAGATTGCAGGTGAACCCCCTAAAATTGTAGTCTGGCACACCTTGGTGGTGAACCCCTAAATTACATAGTTTGACTGAGATTGCAGTTTACAGCTTGAGGGTGAACCCCAGGATGACTTGTTAATACTGAGACTGCAGCTAAACCACCGAAAAATGTAGCCTGGCACAGCATGGCGGTGACAACAGAGTGATCAAGTTAGACTGAGGTAGCAGCTGAACCACCCAAAAATTTAGCCTGACACAGCATGGTGGTGACAACAGAGTGACCAAGTTAGACTGAGGTAGCAGCTGAACCACCCAAAAATTTAGCCTGACACAGCATGGCGGTGACAACAGAGTGACCAAGTTAGATGAGGTAGCAGGTGAACCACCCAAAAATTTAGCCTGACACAGCATGGCGGTGAACCCAGAGTGACCAAGTTAGATGAGGTAGCAGTTGAACCACCCAAATATTTAGCCTGACACAGCATGACGGTGACAACAGAGTAACCAAATTGGATGAGGTAGCAGGTGAACCACCCAAAAATTTAGCCTGACACAGCATGGCGGTGACACCACCAATGCCTTGGTCAGACTGAGATTGCCATCAAATGGCTGTAGGTGAGCCTCCCCAAAATTGTTTTGGAGTGTCTGCAGTTGACCCTCCTAAAAAATTGTTTTTGAGTGTCTGTAGTTGAACCTCCTAAAAAATTGTTTTTAAATGTCTGTAGTTGACCCTCCTAAAAAATTGAATGGAGAGAGGGCCTGTAGGTGGCCCTCCGTAAACATTGTTTGAAGAGAGCCAGTTGGCCCTCTGAAAAATTGCCTGTTGGCTCAGCGTTTGTGTAAGAAGAGAAGGAGGAGGACCACCAAGGCGTACAGCGCCAGTTCGGGCCACGTGTCCAGCTTTGCAACCCAGTAGTTGTATGGAGCAGAGTGATCACACAGGACGTTGGTATGGTCATCCAGGTACTCCCTCACCATCTTTCTGAACAGCTCCCCCCTACTCTGTCTAGACTGGGGACGGGTGACATAGTCTTGCTGGGGTGCCATAAAACTGGCAAAGGCCTTAGAGAGTGTTCCCCTGCCAGTGCTTGACAAGCTGCCTGCTCCTCTCCTCTCCCTCGCTAGTTGGCCCACAGAACTACGTCCTCTACCGCTAGTAGTGTCAGATGGGAAGGATAGTTTCAGCTTGTGCACCAGGGCCTGTTGATATTGATTCACTCTCATACTCCTTTCCTCTACAGGAATGAGAGTGGAAAAGTTCTGCTTGTACCGGGGGTCCAGGTGGGTGAACACCCAGTAATCAGTGTTGGCAAAAATGTTTCTAACGCGAGGGTGATGGGAAAGGCAGCCTAACATGAAGTCAGCCATGTGCGCCAGAGTTCCAACACGCAAGAATTTCCTCTCCTCAATAGGCTGACTCTCCATTTCCTCCTCCTCCAACTCCTCCTCTTTAGCCCATACACGCTCAACAGATAAGAAGGATCCTCCTCCTCCTACCCCTCCTCCAATACGCGCTGAGAAACAGACCTGAGGGTGGTCTGGCTATCAAGCAACGTATCTTCTTCCCCCATCTCCTGTGACAAGCGCAAAGACTCTGACTTCATGCTGAGCAGTGAGTTTTTCAGCAGACAAAGCAGCGGGATGGTGACACTGATAATGGCAGCATCGCCGCTGACCATCTGTGTTGACTCCTCAAAGTGGCTTAACACCTGACAGATATCAGACATCCACGTCCACTCCTCATTGTAGACTTGAGGAAGCTGACTAACCTAACTACCAGTTCTCGTGGAAGTTGTCATCTGGCAGTCTACAATCGCTCTGCGCTGCTGGTAAACCCTGGCTAACATGTGTAACGTCGAATTCCATCGCGTGGGAATGTCACACAACAGTCGGTGAGCTGGCAGTTGTAAGCGCCGTTGCACTGCCCTGAGGGTGGCAGCATCTGTGGTTGACTTGCGGAAATGCGCACAGATGCGTCGCACCTTGGTGAGCATATCAGACAAATTGGGGTAGGTCTTGAGGAACCGCTGAAACACAAGATTGAACACGTGGGCCAGGCATGGAACATGTGTGAGTCTGCTGAGTTGAAGAGCTGCCACTAGGTTATGCCCATTGTCACACACAACCATGCCTGGTTTGAGGTTCAGCGGCGCGAGCCAAAGATCGGTCTGCGCCGTGATGCCCTGTAATAGCTCTTGGGCGGTGTGCCTCTTGTCACCTAAGCTCAGCAGTTTCAGCACCGCCTGTTGGCGCTTACCCACGGCAGTGCTGCTGCACCTAGAGCTACCGACTGAAGGTGCCGTGCTCACAGATGGTAATTGAGAGGAGGAGGAGGGGTTGGAGGAAGAGGCATAATAAGCCTGAGAAACCTTGACCGAGGTAGGGCCCGCAATCCTCGGTGTGGGCAGCACATGAGCGGACCCCGGGTCAGACTTGGTCCCAGCCTCCACCAAGTTAACCCAATGTGCCGTCAGGGAGATATGGTGTCCCTGCCAGCCAGCACTTGTCCACGTGTCCGTGGTTAGGTGGACCTTCTCAGTACTGCGTTGGTCAGGGCACGGATGATGTTCTCTGACACGTGCTGGTGTAGGGCTGGGACGGCACATCGGGAAAAGTAGTGGCGGCTGAGGACCAAGTACCCGAGGGACAGCCACCGCCATCAGGTTGCGGAAAGCCTCAGTCTCTACCAGCCTATAGGGCAGCATCTCGAGGCTCAGCAGTTTGGAGATGTGGACGTTTAGGGCTTGTGCATGTGGGTGGGTGGAAGTGTATTTGCGCTTGCGCTCAAAGGTCTGATGTAAAGACAGCTGAATGCTGCACTGGGACATATTGGTGGAGGGTGTGGAGGATTGTGGAGGTTAAGGGGTGGTTGTAGGGCGGGAGGTGCTTGTGCCTTGGTCCTGGGTGGGGTTGACTCGCAGAGTCAACAGAGTCAACAGCATGTGACACAGGGGAAGGAGCAGTGGTGTGACCTGCAGGAGGTGAACGGCCTTGGTTCCACTGAGTCGGGTGTTTAGCACTCATATGCCTGCGCATGCTGGTAATGGTTAGGCTGGTAGTGGTGGCTCCCCTGCTGATCCTGGTGTGGCAAAGGTTGCACACCACAGTCCGTCGGTCATCCTTACTTTCTTTAAAGAACCTCCAGACTTGCGAACATCTAGGCCTCGGCACGGGAGCTTCACTCCGTGAAACAGTTGCTGATCTACTTGCTCTTGCTCTGCTTCTCCCTCTGGCCACCCCACTGCCTCTTCCAACCTGTTCTTGTGCTGCACTTGCCTTCCCCTCAGAAGCACTGTCTTGACTAGGCTTACCAACCCAGCTCGGGTCAGTCACCTCATCATCCACCAGCTCTTCCTCCGATTCCTCACTCTGCTCCCCCCTCGGACTTACTGCCCTGACAATTTCACTGTCTGACAACCGTGTCTCATCATCATCATCCAACACCTCTTGACACACTACTTGCAAGTCCCCACTCTCATCACCTACAGACTGCGAAAGTTCGATATCGGGACAGAGCAACTGCTCAGGTTGCTGCTGAGCAGTGGTTTGTGACTCTGGGAAGGGTCACTGGACTGTAGTGAATTTAACTAACAGGACAAACTGATTCACTGGACTGTAGTGAATGTAAGTGATAGCAAAAACGTATTCACTAGACTGCGGTTGGTGTACCGCAGAGCACACACTTGTTCACTGGACTGCAGTGAATGTAACTGAGAGGACACACTGATTCACTAGACTGGAGTGAATGTAAGTGATAGCAAAAACGTATTCACTAGACTGCGGTTGGTGTACCGCAGAGCACACACTTGTTCACTGGACTGTAGTGAATTTAACTGAGAGGACACAATGATTCACTAGACTGGAGTGAATGTAAGTGATAGCAAAAACGTATTCACTAGACTGCGGTTGGTGTACCGCAGAGCACACACTTGTTCACTGGACTGGAGTAAATGTATCTGAGAGCAAACACGTATTCACTAGACTGTAGTAAATATAACTGAGGGCAAAAACGTATTCATTAGACTGTTGTGAATAGAACGGAAGAGCATGCACCAGTATTAGGAGAGCCTAAAATGTACCGCTAAAATGCTTTGATAACTAGCACTCATCAGTATTAGGCAAGCCAAGAATATACCACTAAGGTGTTTTTAAAAAAAATAGGAGCGCAAGTTACAGTATGCGGCCAGGATAGGTGTAGCTGCACTACAGGTCCTAGCAAGCCAAGATGCTGCAGCAAAAATGAGTACTGAGAGGACTTTTGGTGTAGTCTATGGAGTCTGTGTGTACCAGGTGCTGTATGTTTTAGGGCACCCATTGCACTGGACACTGCACAGCCAGGATAGGTGTAGCTGCACTACCGATCCCAGCAAGCCAAGGTACAGCAGCAGCAAAAATGAGTACTGAGAGGACTTTGGGCAATTTCTTTGGGGTCTGTGTGGACCACGTGCTGTCCTCTTTCTGCCACCAGTCGCTCTGCACAGTGTGCAGCCAAGATGGCGGTAGCTGCACTACAAGTACCAGCCAGCAGCCAAGAGGAGGCCAAAAAAAGGTCGTTGTAGCCCTTAGAAGGATTGTTGGGTTCTTTGTGGATGATTCCTGCCTAACCAGAAACTATTTTCCCGCCCTAACACTCTCCCTGACAGACAGCAGCTCTCTCCCTAAACTCATGCAGCCTGTGTCTGACACGAGCATCGCGGGACCTGATTCTTATATGCCCAGGTCATCTGATCTGGCCAGCCAATCACAGCTATCGATGTGCAGGGGTTCCCACATGATGCTAGGAGGTCCCAAAGCCTCCCCTGCATGTTGATTGGCTGAGAAAAAGCCGCCAAACATGCAGGAAGAGGAAGATGCCATTTCCTCGAGTATCGCAAGATGCTCGCCCAAGTATTGAGCACCTACGAGTACCCTAATGCTCGAACGAGCACCAAGCTTGGACAAGCATGTTCGCTCATCTCTAGTACAGATATATATATAGTATATACAGCAGTGTACTGATATGTGAGGTATGAGGTATAATAGATGCAGTGTGTACAGATATACAGTACAGACCAAAAGTTTGGACACACCTTCTCATTCAAAGAGTTTTCTGTATTTTCATGACTATGAAAATTGTAGATTCACACTGAAGGCATCAAAACTATGAATTAACACATGTGGAATTATATACTTAACAAAAAAGTGTGAAACAACTGAAAATATGTCTTATATTCTGGGTTCTTCAAAGTAGCCACCTTTTGCTTTGATTACTGCTTTGCACACTCTTGGCATTCTCTTGATGAGCTTCAAGAGGTAGTCACCTGAAATGGTATTCCAACAGTCTTGAAGGAGTTCCCAGAGATGCTTAGCACTTGTTGGCCCTTTTGCCTTCATTCTGCGGTCCAGCTCACCCCAAACCATCTCGATTGGGTTCAGGTCTGGTGACTGTGGAGGCCAGGTCATCTGGCGTAGCACCCCATCACTCTCCTTCTTGGTCAAATAGCCCTTACACAGCCTGGAGGTGTGTTTGGGGTCATTGTCCTGTTGATAAATAAATGATGGTCCAACAAAACACAAACCGGATGGAATAGCATGCCGCTGCAAGATGCTGTGGTAGCCATGCTGGTTCTGTATGCCTTCAATTTTGAATAAATCCCCAACAGTGTCACCAGCAAAGCACCCCCACACCATCACACCTCCTCCTCCATGCTTCACGGTGGGAACCAGGCATGTAGAGTCCATCCGTTCACCTTTTCTGCGTCGCACAAAGACACGGTGGTTGGAACCAAAGATCTCAAATTTGAACTCATCAGACCAAAGCACAGATTTCCACTGGTCTAATGTCCATTCCTTGTGTTCTTTAGCCCAAACAAGTCTCTTCTGCTTGTTGCCTGTCCTTAGCAGTGGTTTCCTAGCAGCTATTTTACCATGAAGGCCTGCTGCACACAGTCTCCTCTTAACAGTTGTTGTAGAGATGTGTCTGCTGCTAGAACTCTGTGTGGCATTGACCTGGTCTCTAATCTGAGCTGCTGTTACCCTGCGATTTCTGAGGCTGGTGACTCGGATTAACTTATCCTCCGCAGCAGAGGTGACTCTTGGTCTTCCTTTCCTGGGGAAGTCCTCATGTGAGACAGTTTCTTTGTAGCGCTTGATAGTTTTTGCGACTGCACTTGGGGACACTTTCAAAGTTTTCCCAATTTTTCAGACTGACTGACCTTAATTTCTTAAAGTAATGATGGCCACTCGTTTTTCTTTACTTAGCTGCTTTTTTCTTGCCATAATACAAATTCTAACAGTCTTTTCAGTAGGACTATCAGCTGTGTATCAACCTGACTTCTGCCCAACACAACTCATGGTCCCAACCCCATTTATAAGGCAAGAAATCCCACTTATTAAACCTGACAGGGCACACCTGTGAAGTGAAAACCATTTCAGGTTACTACCTCTTGAAGTTCATCAAGAGAATGCCAAGAGTGTGCAAAGCAGTAATCAAAGCAAAAGGTGGCTACTTTGAAGAACCTAGAATATAAGACATATTTACAGTTGTTTCACACTTTTTTGTTAAGTATATAATTCCACATGTGTTAATTCATAGTTTTGAATAGTCATGAAAATACAGAAAACTCTTTGAATGAGAAGGTGCGTCCAAACTTTTGGCCTGTACTGTATAGTATATACACTGCTGTATATACTATATATACCGACTGAATCTAGGTTGTCATGTGACCATTAGCCAGTGACGTCTCACCCACTGTATTCTAGCTTTTACCGAGTATTATAATACTCGGTAAAAGCTAGATGTGTACGCTGTATTCAGGGGGCACTCAGAAGAGGCACTATACATAAAGGGGGCACACTGAAGGGGCACTATACACAAATGGGCACATATAAGAGGCACAATACATAAAGGGGGTACATATAAGAGGCACTTTTTATAAGGGGCACCAAGCATGTGGCACTAGCATTAGGGGCACTGTGTGTGGCACTATAAACAGAGGGCACAGGGCATATGACACTATATACAGAGGGCCCAGAGCATGTGGCACTATACACAGAGGGCATATGGCACTGTATACAGAGGGCACAGTGTATATGGCACTATATACATAGGGCTCAGTATGTGGCACTATATACTTAGGGCTCAGAGTATGTGGCACTATATACAGAGGGCACAGTGTATGTGGCACTATATACATAGGGCTCAGAGTATGTGGCACTATATTCAGAGGGCACAGTGTATGTGGCACTATATACAGAGGGCACAGAGTATATGGCACTACTATTGGGGGCCCTGTGTGTAGCACTAATGCTGCTGTTATATTCAGAGCACAGCATGTGGCATTAAGATGAGTTTGTGTCAGTATGCAGGGTGCCAATGTATTGGTAAAGAGAGAAGCTGAAGACATCTTCTCGGCAAAATCTGCAGAGCTGCATTGTGGATGGGAGGAGTCATCATGGTGGTCTGAACCAGATGGGGAAGAACTCAGGAAGAGACATCACCTGTAAGTCGCTAAATGGAAATTATTATTCTGCTACTGACTGTGTATGATGAGTGTTGTAATCACCTGGATCACCTACAGCTGATGATGGGTGGTAGCATGCTGTTTTGCACAACAACAACTCCCAGCATCCCTTTACACTTATTCAGGCCATACTGGTAGCATGCTGTTTTGCACAACAACAACTCCCAGCATCCCTTTACACTTATTCAGGCCATACTGGGAGCTGTAGTTTCACACTGTACGAGGTCATATGGCGAGGGTTGACCTGACTACTCAGATGGTATCTGTACTGAACTTTTAAAATTTGGTGATGTACTTATGTACCGAACTTTGTTCTGGTGCTGTTTTTATGTACTGAACTTGGTTCTGGTGCAGTATTTATGTAGAGAACTTGGTTCAGGTGCTGTATTTATGTAGAGAACTTGGTTCTGGTGCAGTATTTATGTAGAGAACTTGGTTCTGGTGCAGTATTTATGTAGATAACTTGGTTCTGGTGCAGTATTTATGTAGATAATTTGGTTCTGGTGCTGTATTTGACTTATGGGTGTTGTTATGGTGCTATATTTCTTGTTGATTTTGTTGCTGTATTTGACATATGGGCCTGGTTCTGGTGCTGTATTGATGCATTGAACTTGTTTCTGGTTCTGTGTTTGACTTATAGGTTTGGTTCTGGTGCTGTATTTATGTAGAAAACTTGGTTCTGGTGCTGTGTTTGACTTATAGATTTGGTTCTGGTGCTGTGTGTATGTAGTGATCTTGGCTCTTGCTCTGTATTTGTGTATTAAATATACATCTGATGCTATACGTCTAATAGTATCCATTCACATTTGCTTTTGGGTCACAGATTCTATTAAAAAGACCAGACAGAAAAGTTCTGCATTCAAGACCTTTTTGTCCGGTAAAGGAGCAGCATCCTGAGCAGACCCCATTATAGTTAATGGAGTCTCTTCAGCTCAGGAGTTGGTAAATCTGGTCCCTCTAATAATCAGGCTGTTGCTACGGACTCAGCCATGTTCTGTATCTGGGATCCAACATGAAAACACAACCAGCTGCTGCCTTTTAACGATTTTAAGCCCTTTTACCTATGCCGCCTTTATGGTAGGCGGAGTAAAACAGGTTAAGGGTGGGCCGCTACACATGGGCCAGTGCTGTTTGCTTGCCCCCCAGGCCAAAATTTGCCAGCCAGCCCCTGCTTATTGCCTAATTTCTCCAGGATCCTCCATACAGGAACTCTACTCTAGTCTTTTCTGTAGGGAGTCAACTATGCAAGCAACACCACTCTAGCAATTTCAGCAAAGAACTGTCTAGATTGGAGTTGCTTCTGCCAGATCCTCCCTTCAGCAACTCCATACTAGTCAACGCACTACTGAACTGTCTACAGTAGAGTTTCTGCTGGTAGATCCTACTTCCAGCAACTCCTTTCTATTCAACTTACCAGTGAATTGTCTAGAGTGGAGTTACTGTAGGAAGGACCTGTAAGGAGCAATTTCATTTGAGATGCGACCTTCCAGATTTTCTCTCTTCTTCAGACAAGTTCATTCCTACAACTTCCCCAACTGTCTCCTGAACGTTTGCTCCACTTTCCAATTGTTGCTGACAGACACACTCCCACAGTACCAGTCACTACAGAGGTCAGCGCTTTTTCTTACAGTGTGCAAGCATGACCAATGATGCTGAGTTGTAGCAATGGCAGTATCCCCTAGAAATAAGCAGTATTTAATGAGATTAAAAAATCAATCAAGCCAGCAAAGGAGGTAATATGGGCAACCACAAGACATTTGTGCCTTGTATTAACTTTGTTTATGTGATAAATACATTTGCTGAAGTGAGAAGACCCCTTTAAAGTAGAAATGAATAAAACAGTCTTGCAAAGACTTTCTCCTGATCTCTTCCATTTTCCAGAAGCAGATGATTTAGGAGGCAGAGTTTAGCTAAGAAGCAAGGCTTAACGTACCTTTATGTACCTGACAAAGCAGTAGAATAAATTGCCGTTCATTTAATGTGTTTTGGGAGTGTCACAGCTCTCCACTGAGGGCAGATATTGGGGAAACTAGGGAGGTTAGGTATGTTGATTTTCAGCATACATAATCTTTGTGTTCTCAATGGACATAGTTGCTTGCAGGGAAGGGATGAGGTATATTGGTGCCCTAAATGGAGCAGGCAAATCCCCCCCCCCCCCCCATCAATTTAAAATGACCTTACTTCATAATGAAGAAATGAAAACACATTTGAAAAGAAGCAGTCAGGGGCAGATCCAATAACTTACAGGTGATGTCTTTGGTCAGGCATCTTTGGTCAGCGTTGTGCAGCCCTCTCTGCCACATAATAGTAAGACAACACCATTATTACTATATGGCACATGATGAATGGGTAACTCTTATACATTTTGCAAATCTGCCTTCAAATTTATACAGACCCCAAATCAGCACCCAAATTTATACAGGCCACTGTCATCCCACTACTCCTCCCAATACTGTACCCATTGTGCTCCCCCATGCCCAAAAGCACTATACTGTTAGAAATAACAATGCCATACAGATAGTCTCCCCATAGTGATAGTGCTTCCAGACTGCCCTCAATAGTAATAGTGCTGCCAATAGTGATAATATCCCCCAAGACTTCCCACATAAGTAGCAATGCCTACATGTTGTGCCCAATAATAATGCAACTACATATACCCCAGTAGTAATAATACAACCATGGTGCCCCAGTATCTATAAAGCCCCTGGTTTGAAACTCCCCTGTAGTGCCCCCTGTATTATAATTGTCCATTGTAGTTCCAATATATTTATATCTAGAATGCCCCCCTCCCCAGTTCCAGTATAAAATGCTCCTCTGCCTTCCTCAACAGTGCATGGTATATATATATATATATATATATATATATATATATATATATATACATATATATATATATTGCTCCCTCTTTAATGGTAGTAGATAATGATAGTGCCAGTATATAATGCACTTTCATGTCCCCCATAGTATCAGTTATATATAATGCTTCACTTTTGGTGCTCCCTGTAGATGATTACCCCCTCTTTATTGCCAGTTATATATAATCTCCCCCTTGGTGCCCCAGTAGATAATGACCCCCTTTTTAGTGACAATTATAGATAATGCTTCCCCTTTGGGCCCACTGTAGGTGATTTTTAGTGTCAGATATATATAATGCTCCTCCTCCTTGGTGCCTCCAGTAGATGATGACCCCTTCTTTAGTGGCAGTTATTTATAATGCCCTCCTTGGTGCTCCCAGTAGATAATAACCCCCTTTTTAGTGCCAGATATATAATGCTTCCCCTCCTTGGTGCTCTGCTCTATAGTGATATATATATATATCTTCCACCTCTCCTTCTTGCTGCTCCCATTAGTGGTGACCTAGTGTAAAAAAAACAAAAACCGTGTTTACCATACTCCCGTTCCCACCTGCTGCAAAGAGCTGTAGCCTGTGTTGCCGCGTTCCTGCACAGGTGGTCCCGATGACACCACAGCTCCTTCAAAGGGTTTCTCACGATGACGGGGTCATGCGAGACCTGGCACAGGAGGTAACATTGATGTCATCAGGACCCCTTTCGTCCATCTACTGCCTCATAGGCTTCAGGTCTAAAGGCCTGCTGCCTATGATGCTGAGCAGCAGCAAAAGTGGCCGTGATTGTGCCCCCCACCAAAGAGCACCTACCCTGGCCTATCCATCATATTGTCATCATTATCATTATTGGCATCACCCAAAATGCACAAAATATTAAAATATAAAAATATCCAGTATGAGGAACGCTGTAATGGAACAAAAACTCAAAATGGCAGTTTTTCCATCCATTCACCTCACAAAAAAATTGAACAAAAAGTGATCAAAAGGTGACATAAACCCCCAAAATAGTATGACTAAAACTACAGATTGCCCTGCAAATAATGAGCCCTCAATCTGCTCAATAGATTTAAATATTAAAAAAAAAGGTTATGGGGGTCAGAATATGATGATGCAAAGAAAAAAGTCTAATCATACTGACATGTAGAATGACAGTTACAAGCCAGTTTTACTGCATACTAAACGTCGGAAAAAACAAAACCCATAAAACTGTAGAAGAATTGCATTGTTTTTTCAATTCCACCACATTTGGATTTTTTTTTAGCTTCCCACTACATCATATTCAATATAAAATGAAGTCATTAGAAATTACAAGTTGTCTGTAAAAAAATAAGCCCTGATACGGCAATGGAAAAATTAAAAAAAAAAATGTATGGCTCTGTAAAGGCATGGAGTAAAAGATGAATACTCAAAACTGGAAAATTGCTCGTTCTTTAAAGGGGTTTTCCGAGTTATATATATTGATGACCTATCCTCAGGATAGGTCATCAATATCAAATCGACGGGGGTCCGACACCCGGCACCCCCGCCGATCAGCTGTTTGAAGAGGAGGCACGACCCGTATCAGCACTGCCTACGCTTCACTTTTTACATGCTGGCCGTAACGGGGGTAGTGGTGAGTAAGTGTAATTACACCTCACCGCCCCATTCATTTCTATGGGAAGAATCGCTTCAATACAAATCTATGGAAGAGATTCTTCCCATAGAAATGAATGGGGTGGTTAGGTGTAATTACACCTACTCACCACTACCCCCGTTATGGCCAGCATGTAAACAGTGAAGAGGAGGCAGCGCTGATACGGCGCGCGCCTCCTCTTCAAACAGCTGATCGGCGGGGGTGCCAGGTGTCAGACCCCCGCCGATCTGATATTGATGGCCTATCCTGAGGATAGGTCATTAATATATATAACTCGGAAAACCCCTTTAAGGGGTTAAATCTTAATGAACCAAGAGGAATAACTTAAGCCTTATTTTAATCTTTACTGACTGCCTTTAATATTGTACACAGTAGTAAGTTGGGCATGGGAAAACATAAGGAAACTGATTTGTGTTCAACATATTGTTTCCTTTTTTGGCATTTATTCAAAGATGGAAAGTGGAAACCTATACTGAACAAGTCTTACAATATTTTCACAGAGCTCAATATTTTATCACAGTTTTCTTCTAGAACACAATCTACCTCTTTGAGGAACGTGAAGGCAACATTTATATGGCTGCTGTAAAGAATGGTATTATTTCTGTACAAAAATATTTCTTTGAAAATAAAAAAAATGTAGTGAAAATGTAGATTCAGCTTTGTAAAGTGACTTCATGCTTCTCTGTAAATACTCGCTGCTTATCATTTCTGTTTTTTAACGCAGCAATTCCTTATGGAGCTCCTTTGAGTTTACCATAATAAGCATAGAAAATTTTCCTGACACAAAGTTTATGATAACATTGAAATATCTTTTAGGTAAGGCAGTAAAGGAGCCTTCCAGAGGGGGAGATATTTATTTTTTAGCATTATCACCAAAGCACCATTTTACACTAAAACATGGACAGGAAATACAAAGCAAATATTCATGGCTAAAATGTCACAATTGACTCTTTCATGTAAAAGACCAAGTCAAACATTAAGATGAATATTTATTATATGCAGCTGAAAAACCTTTATGTAAAATGTTGCAGATTTTATTTTATTTTAATCGTATTCCTTCAGAATATCTCCATAAAGTGCAATGATATTTATTGATCATTGCTTATGCCTTAGTTAAAGGCAATATATTTTTTAAGGTAGCCTCCCAAATTTCCATGACACACAAAAAACAACCCAGGTAATAAAACCCATTGAGCATGATTATAACTGTCTGAAACAAGTGTGCTTAAAGGGGTTGTCCGAGTTATTTTTTTGTCCTTTGTATGTTTCTAACTAGTCAAATACAACAGCTTTTCCATACACTTTCTGCTTCTAAAGCTGCTGGTTTCTCAGGTTTCAAAGAAGGTCACATGACCTGTGATGTCAGCTTGCCTCCCTGCTGATCTTTTATTCGTGCACAGAGCCTGTACACAAAACGTCACTGTGCTGGCCACGCCCCCCCCTGCTCTGCTAGAACACACTGAAGGCTTTACAACAGCAGCTGCAGATGTAAAGAGACACAGGATCTGCTCTCCTCACCCTACAGACACAAAGCTGACACTGGAGCTGATCTGGAGGAGATGCAAAGAACAAAGAATGTAGGGGGAAGATCCTGTGTGTATCAGCAGTGTCATTGTACAGCTGGGACTTGTAGTCCTACACATACAACATGCTGCTGAGTATCCCAGCAGACATGTCAACTCAGTGCAGTATTTGCAGAGCAGGGGGAGGGGCAGAGATTGTTATTACTGCAGGTAAACAAAGACCAGAAGAGAACCAGGGAAATGTGGAAATATAGATTTTTTTTTTGCCTAAAACTTGCTTAACTTAGTTATATATTGCTGCCCATCAGATTTAAAGTACTATATATATTTTTTTTTCATAACTCGGACAACTCCTTTAAATGGAGCTTTAAAATGTTATAAATATTAACCCGTTAACCCACCATAACATACTCATACGTCATGAGGGTTATGGGGATGTATAGAAAGGGCTCACCAGTTGAGATAGCTCCATATGTGGTGGGTGCCAGTTGTATAATACATCAAGCACCCACCAGCAGTGACCAGAATCAGCAATCCCATCTTTTAACCCCTCAGATATAACTGTCAATAGCAACTGCAGCATCTGGGGTATTGGATAGAGGGAGAAGATCCCTCTGGCTTCCAGTCAGAGCTCTTGTGTTGAAAACCCCAAGCTGCCTTCTGTTGCCATGACAGCCTGAGGCCTTATGAAGGCTCCCAGTGTGTCATATTGAGCTGCCTTAAAAGCTGTGCCAAAAGATCACATCGGACAAAAGATCAGAAGATCACATGTTCAAGTCCCCTAAGGGGACTAAAAAATATAATACATAACACATATTAAACACACATCAAAAATTCAATTAACCCCCCTTTGTCAATTTTATATATAAAAGTAAACATTAAAATTATAACCATAATAGGTATCACCATGTCCAAAGTATTAAACTGTAAAAATATATTTCCTGTGTGATGAACGCTGTAACTGGAAAAAATAAAAATAGCCAATTTGCTGTTTTTTTTATCATGTTGCCCCCCAAAAAATTTAATAAAAAGTTATCAAAACCACAAAATTGTTCTACTAAAAACTACAACTTTATTTTCTTAGGCCCCTTTCACACGGGTGAGATTTCCGCGCGGGTGCAATGCGTGATGCAAACCTGACCCATTCATTTCAATGGGGCTTTTTTTACATGGGCAAATTTTTTCACGCATCAGTTCGCCGTTGCGTGAAAATCGCAGCATGTTCTATATTCTGCGTTTTTCATGCAGCCCTGGCCCCATTGAAGTGAATGGGGCTGTGTGAATAACGCATTGCATCCGCACGCAATGCGGATGCAATGCGTGATTCACTGATGGTTGCTAAGAGATGTTGTTTGTAAACATTCAGTTTTTTATCACGCGCGTGAAAAACGCATTAAAACGCTTCGCACCTGCGCGGAAAAAACTGAACGAACGTACGCAATCGCATTCAAAATTGACTGCGATTGCATGTGGATTGGTGCGGATGTGTGCGGATTTTCCGGAACGCATCCGGACTGAATCCGTGATGCCCGTTGAAAGAGGCCTTAAAGATTTTTATTTTTTTAGGTTTTAGAATATAAAAAGTATATAAATTTGATATCATCGTAATTGTACCAACACACGGAATATAATTGTCATGTCATTTTTAGTGCACAGTGAATGTCATAAACACAAAACGCCAAAAAAACTTTTTTTTTTCAAATTTACCCCATAAAGGATTTTTTCCATCTTCCAATACAAGCTATGGTAAATAGTACCATTAAGAACACAATTTATCCCACAAAGAAATAAGCCCTTGTATATGAACATTACATTTAGAAAATGATGGCTCTTTGAAGGTGGGGAGGAAAAAACAAAAAATCAGAAATTAAAACAGGCCATGTACTTAAGAGGTTAAAGGATAGTTTACACTTATGGGGGAATTTAACAACACCTTTATGCCAGAAAATTGTTATCCTGGCATCCTGACGAAGCCAGGAGGTGAAACGTGCGTCAAGGTGGTCTCTTGCCTGGTTGCGCCATATTCCGCCTACAATATGTCTCTGGGTATGTGTCTGTTGTATCCGCTTCCTATCTATAATCACCTATCTTTACATTTAAGTGACATTGCTTAACTTTAGTTCTAGGTATATTACACTCTATAATAGATATGCATGCTAAATGGCACCCTAGTCTAAATGTTTAGTTGCAGTATTAAAGAGGACCTTTCATGGGTCCAGACATTGTTAAATAAGTACGAGTTTATGTAGAACATCTAGCATTACTTTTTATTCTGGGCGCCGCTCCGTTCGCCCGCTGTGCCCCTGTTGAATTCTCCTGCCTGCTATGCTAATGAATAGCATCAGAACAGGGTGGAGGAGATGCCAGGGTTTCTCAATGGGCATCTCCTTCTCCCTGGCTGTAGCGCTGTCCAATCGCAGCGGAGAGCGTCACAGAGAGAAAAAAAAGCTCACCTTCTCCCTGACTGTGACGCTCTCTGCTGTGATTGGACAGTGCTACGGCCAGGGAGATGGAGACACCCATTGAAAAACCCTGGTGTCTCCTCCTCCCTGTTCCGATGCTATTCATTAACATAGCAGGCGGGAGAATTCAACAGGGGCACAGCGGGCGAATGGAGCGGCGTCCAGAAAAAATAAAAAGATCTCTTAGATCCATTCTAGATGCCCTACATAACCTGGTACTTATTTAACAATGTCTGGACCCATGAAAGGTCCTCTTTAAACCTTTCACTCTTGGAGGTTTTTCGTTTTTGCGTTTTCATTTTTCTTCCCTATTTTCTGTGTGCCATAACTTTTTTTATATTTTTGCTCACATAGCTGTATGAGGGCTTATTTTTTGCAGAACAAGTTGTACTTTCGAATGCCACCATTAATTATGGCATAAAATGTAGTGGGAAGCGGTAAAAAATTCCAAATGGGTTAGAATTGGAGAAAAACGCAATTCCTCCACCGTTTTACAGGTTTTGCTCCCACGGTGTTTCATTTGCGGCAAAAATGACCCAT
This sequence comes from Rhinella marina, assembly GCA_900303285.1. Lineage (NCBI taxonomy): Eukaryota > Metazoa > Chordata > Amphibia > Anura > Bufonidae > Rhinella > Rhinella marina. The sequence continues at coordinate 16,495 of ONZH01027276.1, forward strand.
ACCCTTCATTTTCTGGGTCAGTATGATTACAGCGATACCTCATATGTACAGGTTTTTTATGTCTAAATAGTGTACAAATAAATTTAAAAAAAAAATGTGAAAAAAAAATGTTTTGTACATCGACATATTCTGACCCCTATAACTTTTTATAGTGACATGCACTGAGCTGTTTAGGGGCTCATTTTTTGCGGGACAATCCATAGTTTTTATTGACACCATTTTGAAGTGTGCATGACTTTTTAATCACATTTTATTACTTTTTTGGGGTAAGGGAAGCAATGAAGAAATGACTTTAAAAGTATGGGCATTTTAAGTCGCGGTGATACCCATGATGTTTATATTTATTGTTATTTAGGTATTTATTTTTTGATTATTTGGAAAGGGTGGTGATTTAAACTTTTATTTTTATTTTTTATACATTTTTTAACTTTTTAAAATTCTTTTGTGATGATTTTAAGGCTCATATATCTCTTAATAATATAAAAATGAGTTTCTGTCTGTCTGTCTGTTCTCTATGCGCGACCAAACTACTGGACCGATTTTCACCAAATTCGGCACACAGGTACATCAGGTGTCCGGGAAGGTTTTAGACCAGGTCTCATCTCTCTAGGACATACCGTTCCTGAGATATTCCCAAAATATGATCTCCATTAGCCAACATTACAACTGGGAACTTTGGTTTTAAACTCCAACTGCCATTCTCTGCAAAGGCACACACAGGGAGGGCAGGTTTCCATAACAACCAGGTAATTATCAGCAGCTGAGGATCTCATCCATTTCTATTCACTGACACTGTTAAAGGTATTCCGGTTACCATAAATATAACTTATGTTTTTTTCTATTACTACAGTTCAGTAGTAATAAAAGATATTTTCCTCCACTGCTGCCTATTGCGTGGGCTCATAAATAAGCATGGTATTGACCTTTAATTCAGGCCACCCTAAAAGAAGTACTTAAAACCTCCGCCCCAGGTCTCACTAAGCCACACCCCCAACTCTGTCAGGCCACACCCCCTTTCACTCCGCAGCCAACAGAGATTGAAAAAATAAAGGTAAAAATCAACTTCTGTCAGCTGCAGGGATGGGTGGGAGGTTGACTTTCTTTCTGCAACAACACACATAAACATTAAATAAAATAGAATAAATCCACCCATGCGAAGCGTCTTGCTAATCCACGCCCCCGACTCTGTCAGGTCACGCCCCCTCCCACTCCGCAGCCAATGGGAATTGAAAAAATGAAGGTAAAAAAAAACTTCTGTTTGCTGCAGGGGTGGGAGGGTGAATTTCTCTCTGCAACGACACACAAAAATTTTAGATGAAATAGACTAATTATAGACTACAACCGTTCGAAGCCTTTTGCTAAGCCACGCCCCATCTCTGTCAGGCCACGCCCCCTCTCACTCCGCAGCCATTCTGCAACGACACACAGAAACATTAAATGAAATAGATTAAATGCACCTATGCGAAGCGCTTTGCTAAGCCACGCCCCGACTCTGTAAGGCCATGCCCCCTCCCACTCCGCAGCCAACAGGGATTGAAAAAATAAAGGTAAAAATCAACTTCTGTCAGCTGCAGGGATGGGTGGGAGGTTGACTTTCTTTCTGCAACGACACACAGAAACATTACAGAAACATTAAATGAAATAGATTAAATACACCCATGTGAAGCGTCTTGCTAATCCACGCCCCCGACTCTGTCAGGTTACGCCCCCTCCACTCCGCAGCCAACGGGGATTGAAAAAATAAAGGTAAAAATAAACTTCTGTTTGATGCAGGGGTGGGAGGGATACAGGGATTGAAAAAATAAAGGTAAAAATCAACTTCTGTCAGCTGCAGGGATGGGTGGGAGGTTGACTTTCTTTCTGCAACGACACACAGAAACATTACAGAAACATTAAATGAAATAGATTAAATACACCCATGTGAAGCGTCTTGCTAATCCACGCCCCCGACTCTGTCAGGTTACGCCCCCTCCACTCCGCAGCCAACGGGGATTGAAAAAATAAAGGTAAAAATAAACTTCTGTTTGATGCAGGGGTGGGAGGGTGAATTGCTCTCTGCAACGACACAAAGATTTTAAATAGACTAATTATAGACTACAACTGTTCGAATCGTCTTGCTAAGTCACGCCCACAACTCTGTCAGACCACGCCCCCTCCCACTCTGCAGCCATTCTGCAACGACACACAGAACCATTAAATGAAATAGATTAAATCACCTATGCGAATCGCTTTGCTAAGCCACACCCCCAACTCTGTCAGGTCATGCCCCCTCCCACTCCGCAGCCAACAGGGATTGAAAGAATGAAGGGAAAAATAAACTTCTGTCAGCTGCAGGGGTGGGAGGGTGAATTTCTCTCTGCAATGACGCACAAAATTTTAGATGAAATAAACTAATTTCAGACTACAACCGTTCGAAGCATCTTGATAATCCACACCCCCAACTCTGCCAGGCCACGCCCCCTCCCACTCCGCAGGCAACGGGGATTGAAAAAATGAAGGTAAAAATCAACTTCTGTCAGCTGCAGGGGTGGGAGGGAAGTTGGATTTCTTTCTGCAACAACATACAGAAACATTAACCCCTTGAGGACAGAGCCCATTTTGGCCTTAATGTCTGGGCCAAATTTTTGAATTCTGACATGTGTCACTTTATGTGGTTATAACTTTGGAACGCTTTTACTTATCCAGGCCATTCTGAGATTGTTTTCTCGTGACTCATTGTACTTCATGACAGTCATAAATTTGAGTCAATATATTTCACCCTTATTTATGAAAAAATCCCAAATTTACCAAAAATTCTGAAAAATTTGCAAATTTCCAAATTTCAATTTCTCTACTTTCAAAATACACCGTAATACCTCCAAAAATATTTTTTATTTTACATTCCCCATATGTCTACTTTATGTTGGCATCATTTTGTAAACGTCATTTTACTTTTTTAGGATGTTAGGAGGCTTAGAAGTTTAGAAGCCATTTTTCAAATTTTCACCAAATTTTCCAAAACCATTTTTTTTTAGCACCAATGCAGATATAAAGTGATTTTGAGGGGCTTACATAAGGAAACCCCCCATAAATGACCCCATTTTAAAAACGTCACCCCTCAAAGTACTCAGAATTAGATTGTTGAAGTTTGTTAACCCTATAGGTGTCTCACAGGAATAACCCAAAGATAGTCTGTAAAAATGGAAAATCAGATTTTTTAGACTTACACATTGGTGTAACCCCAAATTTTTCATTTTAACAAAGGGTATAAGGATAAAAAGCCCCACAAAATTTGTGGTGCAATATCTCCCGAGAACGGAAATACCCCATATGTCTATGTAAAGTATTGTGTGGGTGCACAGAACGGCTTAGAAAGGAAGCAGCGCAGTGTGAATTTTGGAGAGTGGATTTGGCTGGAATTGTCACTGGGGGCTATGTTGCGTTCACAAAGCCCCCCTGTGTCTGAACACTGGAAACCCCTCACATGTGACCCCATTTTGGAAACGACACCCCTCAAGGAACATTTCAATGGGTGCAGTGATCAGTTAGATCCAATAGGTAAATTGCAGAATTTTAGGAAAGTGGACAGTGAAAACAAAAAAATGGATTTTTCATTTTCACTGTCCACTTTCCTAAATTTCTGTAATTTACCAATTAGGTCTAACTGATCACTGCACCCCTTGAAATGTTCCTTGAGGGGTGTCGTTTCCAAAATGGGGTCACATGTGGGGGGTTTCCACTGTTTAGACACAGGGGGGCTTTGTAAATGTGACATAGCCCCCAATGACAATTCCAGCCAAATCCACTCTCCAAAATCCAATGGGGGCTCTTTCCTTTCTAAGCTATGCTGTGGGCCCGTACACCACTTTATATCCACATATGGGGTATCTACATTCTCGGGAGAAATTGCATCACAAATATTGGGGGGCTTTTTCTTCTAATAACCCTTTTGATCATGAAAAATATGGGCCTACCTCAACATATAAGTGTAAAAAATATTTTTTTTTCATTTCCATTGTCCACTTTAATAAACTTCTGTAAGTTACCTATAGGGTCTAACTGTTCACTGCACCCCTTAAAATGTTCCTTGAGGGGTGTAGTTTCCAAAATGGGGTCACTTTTTGGGGGCGTTCACTGTTCAGATACCAGGGGGGCTTTGTAAAAGCAACATGGCCCCCCAGTGACAATTCCAGCCAAATCCACTCTCCAAAATCCAAAGGACGCTCTTTCCTTTCTAAGCCATGCTGTGGGCCCGTACACCACTTTATATCCACATATGGGGTACCTACATTCTCAGGAGAAATTGCATCATAAATTTTGTGGTGCTTTTTCTCCTTACACCCTTTGTGAAAATAAAAAATTTAGGCCTACACCAACATATAAGTATAACAAAAATAATTTTTTTACGCTTATATGTTTGGGTAGGCCCAAATTTTTCATTTTCACAAGTGGTATAAGGAGAAAAAGCCCCCCAATATTTGTGATGCAATTTCTCCTGAGAACATAGATACCCAATATGTGTATATAAAGTGGTCTATGGGCCCACAGCATGGCTTAGAAAGGAAAGAGCGCCCTTTTGGATTTTTAACAGTGGATTTGGCTGGAATTGTCACTGGGGGCTATGTCACATTTACAAAGCCCCCATGTGTCTAAACAGTGGAAACCCCCCATATGTGACCCCATTTTGGAAACGATACTCCTCATGGAACATTTCAATGGGTGCAATACGTGGTTACACCCCATAGGTAAATTACTGTAGTTTGGGAAAATGGATGGTGGAAATGAAAAACCCATTTTTTTTATCTCCACTATCCATTTTCCCAAACTACAGTAACTTACCTATGGGGTCTAACCACTCATTGCACCCATTGAAATGTTCCTTGAGGGGTTACGTTTCCAAAATGGGGTCACATGTGGGGGTTTCCACTGTCCAGACACTAGGGGGGGCTTTGTAACCATGACATAGCCTCCAGTGACAATTCCAGCTAAATCCAAAATCCAAAGGTCACTCCTTCCTTTCTAAGCCCTACTGTGCGGGCACACAACACTTTACATCCACATATGGGGTATCTATGTTCTCAGGAGAAATTGCATTAAAAATAGTGGGGGGCTTTTTCTCCTAAGACCCTTGAGAAAATGAAAAATTAGGGCCTACCCCTATATATAAGTGGAAAAAAAAACTATTTTTTACACTTATTTGTTGGGTGGGCACAATTTTTTCATTTTTATAAGGGGTCTTAGGAGAAAAAGCCCCCCAATATTTGTAATGCAATTTCTCCTGAGAACGTAGATACCCCATATGTGGATGTAAAGTGGTGTGTGCCCGCACAGTAGGGCTTAGAATGAAAGGAGCGCCCTTTGCATTAGTCTGGAATTGCAATGTATTTCTATTACCAGGGCAGGAATTCCTCTGCATTCCGGAGTACCTGGCTTGTGACATCACTCCGGTTGTGACATCACGCTGTACTAGTGATGTCACAGGCCAAGTGCTCACAGGCCCTGTAGTGTTGATCCAGAGGAAGGCAAAAACCCCAGGAGGCAGACGCCAATTTACCTCACTGTAAGGAAAAATTCCTTCCTGACTCCAATCTGGCAATCGGAATAAATCCCTGGATCAACAACCTTCTCGGTTGAGTTCACCATGACCGTTTCCTCTGGTCCATGGTGTCTCAACGCTCTTACAGTGAAGAATCCCAGGGGTGACCTTAAAAAATGGGGACAAAGATCACAGAAATCTAATACCTCATAGACGTGTGGTACGCCTTGAAGCATTCATTTATGCAGAGGCCCGGGTGATCGGGACAGGTGTCACATTGATATCTAGTGTCCCTTCGTATACCTCTTTTGTAACACACTCTGCATTTTTTCTGTGATCGTCCCTTTTTCCCGGTGTGGGGGACTTCACCTGGGAAATGTTGCCCTGGGACAATACGGGGGCCTTCAGTTCCAGAGGTGCTCGCCTGTTCTTGGTCACCAAATATCAAGGCCTTTATTACTACCTCCTGGAACTGAAGGAATCTCCCTGTGTAACCGTTCAAGCGGCAAAGTACAAAGGCGTTGTACATTGCCTTTTGAACCATGTGGACAACCAGCTTCTTGTACCAGACTCTGGTTTTCCTCATGGCGTTATATGGTTTGAGGACTTGATCAGACAGATCAACTCCTTCCATATAATGGTTGTAAGCCACAACACAGTTCGGCTTTAGGATCTCTGTTGTGGAACCACGTAGCGTCACAGGGGTTCTGCCGCTGTCATGTATGGTGGTCAGCATAAGGACATCCCTTTTGTCCTTATATCTGACCAGCAACATGCTCTCACTACGATAGGCCCTACTCTCGCCCCGTGGTATTGGTGTTGCTAACGGGGAGGTTGGGAGGCCTCTCAGGTTTTTCCTTGCAGTGCCGCAAGCTGTGGTAGCTCGGGCAGCAAGGGCCTGAAAGAGATGGATGCTGGTGTAGAAGTTATCAACGTACAGTTGATAACCCTTGTCCAGCAGTGGGAACATTAGGTCCCACACTATTTTCCCGCTAACTCCAAGGGTGGGGGGGCATTCTGGGGGCTCTATGCGGGTATCCCTCCCTTCGTAAACTCTAAACCTGTAAGTGTACCCGGAGGTACTCTCACAGAGTTTATAGAGTTTAATCCCGTACCGTGCCCGCTTACTGGGCAGGTACTGCCGGAAGTGAAGTCTGCCCTTGAAACTTACTAGGGACTCGTCAAGGGACAGAAACTTCTCCGGGGTATAGGCATCAACAAATTTCTTGGCGAAGTGATCTATGACCGGCCGTATTTTGAACAGTCGGTCATATGTGGGGTGATCACGGGGTGGACACGTTGCATTATCATTGTAATGCAAGAACTTTAGGATCAGTTCGAACCGTTGCCGTGCCATCGCCATGCGGTATATTGGTTGTATAATGTCACCACTGCAATATTGCCGAATTTTGGGTTTTCTCACTAGACCCATATGCAGCAAGAGACCCCAAAATGTCCTAATCTCTGCTGCATTCACAGGCGTCCACGCCTGTGGGGGTCTGTGATAGCAAGACGTCGGGTTTTGGGCCAGGAATTGACTGGCATATAAATTTGTTTGCACCACCATGTGCTCAACAAATTCATCACAGAAAAAGAACGTAAAAAAATCAATTTCTGTGAAATTTGTTGTGCACATCTGGATTCCTGCGCGTCCCACAAACGCAGGAATGCATGGTGCGTAATTTGGGTTGGCTGGAGTCCACACAGGAGCCCCTGTATGGGGGGGCTCCTGTGCGACCGTTCTGGGACGTCGTCGCCTAATTGGACGCTCGTCATCACTGGATGATGATGACGAGGAGGAGGAGGAGGAGGAGGAAGAAGAATGGAGGAAAGCAGGATCCTCTTCTTCTTCCTCACTGGCGGTATCGGTGTCGGAGTTATTGGCAATAATATCATATGCCTCCGACACCGTATACCCCCTGTGGGATCTGCGGAACATTTTTATTTTCTAGGGGGAATGTGATGTGTGTGTGGGGGGTGAAATTACTTTATTATGTATGTAGTGTAGTGTAGGGCAGTGTAGTGATTTTACTTTCAACCACGTGTCACTTTTTACCGGTGTGCGTCCACTGGATGCACGCCAGTAAAAAAAACTGATAACTACTTATCAGCCGCAAAAAAACTGGCTCGATAAGCAATTATCAGCCACAGACAATCTGGCCAAAAAAAAAAAAAAAAAGCAAAAAAAAAACCTGATAACCGCTGATCAGCCGCAAACGGCTGATAAGTGATTATCGGCCACAGACACAAGACAACCTGGCCACACAAATGTGGGGCAGATGGTCCAAAAAAAAAAAAAAAGCTCTAATTAGCTGCTAGATGCAGGCAGGCCACTAGGTGGCACTGCTCTGCAAGAAGCTGGAGCTCCGGAACGGCCAGGCAGCAGAAGCAGCACCGAGAGGGACAGAAAGACGGAAGACTTCAGGAAAGGTAAGTAGGACAGGACTGGGGGTCTGGGGGGGCACTTTACCGAAAATGGCACCTGCTCAGCTCGCAATCCGGACAAACAGGAAGCGCGCTGAGCAGGTGCCTTTATTTAACTTTTTTCAACTTTCTTATTTTTACTTTTTTTTTCAGTGATTGGTCAGTGACCAGTCACTGACCAATCACAGCCGATCGGGGGGGGGGGCCGGGGAGACACCCTGACCTCCCCCTAACCCCTGACACTCGGCGGGGATTCGCTACAATAGCGCTATCCCCGCCGAGTCACGGAGCCTGCTGTGAATGGCTGATCTGAATAGAACAGCCATTCACAGCGATCGCCATTATGGGGGGTGCACGGCACCCCCCGAGGCCCTCGCTATGGGTGGCTGGGTGCCCTAAACAGCACCCATTACAGCATTTAACCCCCCCCTGCACTGAGCAGGGGGGGTTTCAATGCAGGACGTACCGGTACGCCCTGTAGCACGAACTACCTCGTGCTCAGGACGTACCGGTACGTCCAATGTCGCCAAAGGGTTAAATGAAATAGATTAAATATACCTGTGCAAAGCAATGTTTTCTTCCACTGTTACCCATGGCGTGTCCTCATAAATTACCATGGCATCGACCTGTAATTCTGCCCACCATCAAAAGAAGGACTTAAAACCCCGCCCCAGGTCTTGCAACGTCACGCCCCCGACTCAGTCAGGCCATGACCCCTCCCACTCCGCAGCCAATGGAGATTGAACAATTGAAGGTAAAAATCAACATCTGTCAGCTGCAGGGATGGGAGGGAGGATGACTTTCTCTCTGCAACGACACACAGAAACATGAAATGAAATAGATTAAATATACCCGCGCAAAGCAATGTTTTCTTCCACTGCTACCCATTGTGTTTCCTCAAATTACCATGACATTAACCTATCATTCAGGCCACCCTGAAATGAAGGACTTAACCTCCCCCCCTGTGTCCCATTAAACCACACCCCCTCCCACTCCGCAGCCAATAGGGATTGAAAAAATGAAGGTAAAAATCAATTTCTGTCAGCTGCATTGACTTTCTCTCTGCAACGACACACAGAAACATTAAATAAATAGATGAAATATACCCAGGCGAAGCCGGGTCTTTCTGCTAGTGAGCCTATAAATAATGTTTTTTTCATCTTTTTTAAAAATGCTATGCTTTTTTTAAAATGCTATTTTAAGTGAACTTTTCTTATTTCTTATCCTGGCCTGCCATCTGGTGGCCAAAATAAGAATTGCAGCATGAACGCTGTAAGCCTCGGCAGAAAGGCTTACAGTGTTCAGTGCAACTGCAGATACCCGGATTGGCCACACTGGGCATCTGTAGGAAGCGCGATTACGATATCTAATGCCTTTAATTACCGCGATCGGCATTATTGCCGGTTGCGGTAATTAGCCACAGTTCTATGCTGTTTGAAACAGCAGAGATCTGCCGGCCATGACGGCTGGCATGTACATGTACGGCGATGGTAGAGAAAGTGTAAAAGGTGGTTGTATTTGTTTATTTATGTATTGACCCCCTACAGAGGTCATAGCACTGTTTGTAATAAAGGGTTTAATTTTTAATACATACACCATTGTATTATCCATTATATTATATAGCTGATGTGTTATAACTGGTATCATGTCAGCTAATAATTTTACTTTAAACATTAGACGGCATTGGCTATACCAGGGTGCACTCTATTTGGAGGAGTTTTTTCCTCTGTTATTTCAGCCATACTTCATTCTTGCATTTATATTATACTAGCATAAAATTTTTATTTGAATTGTGCATCAATAATATTGATATATTTTTTTTTATTTTGGACCAGTACTTTTTTTTTTTTTTTTTATTTTACTGGTGGGTCCACTGAGATTTATGGGCACATGTAGGTGATATTGTGTGCAAGTTCAATCGGTTCATTCGCTTCTATGAAGCCAAAACTGCGTGAAAAACACAAAATATAGAATATGCTGCAATTTTTCCTGGATTCAAAGATGTTGGTGAAAAATCTATGTTCATGTACAGAAATCCGTTGAAATGAATAGGTCAGGATTCAGTCTGAATGCTACTGTCAGGTCTGGTCATCGGAGAACATAGGTTCTATGTTTTGCTTGGTATTCTAAGTTTTTGTGTGTTCTGTTTAGTGCCTACGCCTTGCCTTGAACCATGTTCACACTGTGGGTTGTTTTAGAGCCAACGCCCAGCTTCATGTTTGGTTTGTCTACTCAGGGTTAATACTCAGGTGCTGGGCTGAGTGGCTTCTCTGAATCTGGTCCATTCAGAACCTGGGGGTGGGATATCTTCCTGCTTATATACCTATCTTTCTCTCTGCTCCTTGCTGGTTTTTGCAAAATCCTTGCTATTCCTGCTTGCGTTGTATTGTGTATCCTGACTTCTTATTTTGACCCTCGGCTCGTATTTGACTACTCTACCATCTTCCGATTTTGTACCTTGTTATTCCTGGTTTTGACGCGGCTTCCTGACTATCCATTTGGTGTTTTGTCTGTCTTGTTTGTTGTCCCTGTTCCCTGCACCTTATACAGTGTATTTCGCAGTCCTCGTGGTTGTCGCCCCACGGTTTAGCGTGGGTGAGGCAATAGGCAGGGACAGAGGGTTGGGTAAGGTCTGTTTATCCCAACCTTGACAGCTATGCAATTGCTACACGTTTTGCATAAATATACTCTTCTCACAAAAAATTAGGGGTATTTAGCTTTCGGGTTAAATTTGTGGAAAATGTAAAACGTTCAAGTTACAGTGATATTATGTCATGAAAGTAGGGCATTTAAGTAGAAGCATGCAATGGTGATTTCTTCATCTCAAACAATTTATTGAAACAAATGTCAACAACAGTGGTAGATATACCCCACAGAAAGGTCAACGTCTCAAGAACTTTTCATGTGGCTTTGAGCATCAATTACAGCTTGACAACGATGTCTCATGCTGTTCACAAGTCGACTTATTGTTTGCTGAGGCATGGCATCCCACTCTTCTTGAAGGGCGGCTGTCAGGTCATTGAGTTTCTGGGGTACAGAGTTACAAACCTTTAAACGGCGACCCAGCTGATTCCATAGGTTTCCAATGGGATTCAGATCTGGAGAAAGTGCAGGCCACTCCATTTGAGGTACCCCAGTCTCCAGCAGCCGTTCCCTAATGATGCACCCTTGATGAGCTGGCGCATTGTCATCCATGAAGATGAAATCAGGCCTGTGTTGTTCATCCAGAGGCACAATAACTGGATTAATTATGTTATTCAAGTAGTATGGGCTTGTCACTGTACCATTCACAAAGTGTAGGGAAGTTCCATATTGACTAGACACACCTGCCCACACTGTAACACCGCCACCACCAAAAGCTTGTCTGGTGACAACAATAGCTGATGCATAGTACTCTCCAACATTGTTGGTGGCCATCATTTCTTCTCAGTATGAATCAATTTTCATCAGTGAACAGCACTGAGGTACACTGGTCCCTCGTCCAGCATAGATGCCCCCTGGCCCATGCAAGATGATGATGTCTGTGTCTAGTGGTGTGGGCAGGTATTCTTACAGGTCGTCTAGCACACAGGCTATGCTAACGTAAATGCTTTGAAATGGCCTGATGTGACACTGGGTTGCCTCTCACCTCCCTTACTACCTCCTACATATGTACACTTTTGGGGGCAAGTTGTTTTTTATTATTGCATTGTACTTATTTTGAGCTAAAAATCATGTTTTCAATTGATCTTTATAAAAATATGGAATCTGACATGCTCTACTAGCTGCCGGTGGATTTTTTATCTTTTGCAACATCTGCAGAGCAGACGGAATTCTTATTTCTGCTCTCTCACATTATAAACACTCATTATAGCTCAATCCTTATCTTGCTGATAAGAATGTGTCTCAAATAACTGTTCATGACCTCTTAGTAGTTTAGAAATAAGGGTTGTTCATGACTGGCACAAAGTGAAAGTGAAAGTACCAGCCATACAGCTAGAAAAAGTTAACCCTTTCTGACAGAATGACTCAATATTTTTAACAAAGGCCAATTGAAAATATGATTTTTAGCCAAAAGTGAGTAAAATGCAATCATAAACAAAAATTGCCTCCAAAGGTGCACATAGCCTTTAAATGTTTCTGGAGTTGTATAGCATTCATCATCTGGTTACACAAGGGCATTGTTCACAATGAAGCGTGTGGGATGTTACCAAAGGACGTCCACTTCTATGCCTTTCTGTAACTCTTCCAGTCTCTGTTTATCTCTGTTGCAACCTGCTGATGACACTCTGCGACAGTCTAATCTCAGTGGCCACTTCCGTCTGCGAAGATCCTGTTGGAATCCTCGCAATGGCGAGGTACTTTTCATCAATTGTTAGGCGTAGTCTTGGTCTCATGATGTCAAAATGTGAACAGTATGATGAGAAGAACTGTTTAAATACCAATTCTAATTAAACTAGGAAATGTATTGAGCGATTCATGGATTAAACACCTGCTGTGAATTTTGCCGTTAAGCTCTTTGTTAGAGAACAGCAAGTTCTGCAAAAAGTACTGAACAGTTGGACATGTGGATTCAAAAGTTTAGAGAAAGTCACATTAAGTTCACCTGTAAAGGTTAAAGTGCATTTTAGGTTAATCCTGATATCTCACCCACACACCAGATATCCCTAACTTTTTATGAGCAGCGTATTTTGATCAAAACACATCTGTATTTACCCTTTCTCGAGAATCCCAATGGTTTACATCAAAATGGGAAACAGATATTAATACCAAATTCTCTGAAACTGACCTAAAACTATTATTAAATGCGCCACACAAAAGATATAAATGTGCGAAATTACAAGAAAATACCTACAAACTACTCACTAGATGGCATTACACTCCCGACAGGCTCTCTACTATATACCCCAATGTCGATCATACCTGCTGGAGATGTCAGGTATCTAGAGGCACATATATCCACATCTGGTGGGAATGTCCAGAGATACGGACATATTGGACAGCCATATGTGAGACCTTAACCACAATACTAGGCTCTAAAATCCCTGTATCCCCTAAACTATGTCTATTGGGCATGCTAGCAGAGATTAAGATATCTAGAGATAGGCAAACATTGCTGCATATCCTCTTGGCAGCGGCTAGAATCTTAATAGCATACCACTGGAAACAGACGGCACCCCCACAAATACCCCACTGGCTAGCCAAGGGAGACCAATTATTTAGATTTGAACAGTTGGCCTCTTGGGAATCTCATAAATCTAAACATTTTTACAATATTTGGTCTCCGTGGTCCAAATATAGAAGATATTCCGCTTCCATCTAGTTAATTACTAGACCTGACCATGTAATGCTATCTCCTATCAACCTTACTCTAGGTGCAAACAGATAATATAAAAGAAGATCTCTGATACTCAGCAACTTAGTAGTTCTCAGATTAAGTTACATCAGACACATGGGTTATTAAGAAGATACAACATCTTAATTTTAAAGTACAATGTCACCATTCTGATTGACTGTGTAACCTGACAAATGTTCACCTCAGATGTAATCTAACTTATGACTATGTTCATTGGTTTTGTATTGTTCATGTATATTTAACAGCTTTGTAAAAGTGAAAACTCCAAATAAAATGTTATATATATATAACAAAAAAAAAAAAAAAACACATCTGTATTCGCTTACCAGCACCTAGATGGTCTCAGTCAGGCAGGACCTACCCTAAACCTACCTGTGCCATTGGGCATCTACATTCAGAAGAGCAGAACCTGCACATATAGTGTGCTACTTCTTATTTACATCTGTGCACCAAGCAACCAATGAGAGGAGGAGCACACACAGCTTTATATACCTCCTAATCAAGGTCGCCTGTGGGATAGGCTGATCAAAAGTGCACAAAAATGCTATTCCCAAGATAAAATAGAAGCACATGCACACTTGAAGGTTCCACTTAGTTTGTAGTATAGTCTTCAAGGAGTGGCACCTTCAAATGCGCCTTTTTTACCTTAGGAGTAGCATTCTTGTCCATATTTGCCCCGCCTATCCCACAGGTGACCTTGAATAAGGTGGTACGTACATATGGCTGTGCAGGATGTTTTGTATGTGATTTTTGATTAGTACGCATAGCATCCAGACAGAAAACGTGCTTGTGTGAAAGAGTCCATAATGAGAGGTAATCTAAACCTTAAATGGAAACCTCTGGGTAGAGAAAACAACTTTTTATTATGTGAACTGAAAATTATTATACATTTCGGCTGTTTTACTTCATATTTGCGCAGTAAATATTACATTTCTTAATTTCAATGAAACTATTATTCCTGGTCCCAAAGTAATAAAAAGAGCACTTGTGAATACTGTTCATAGTGGTGTAAAGAGATTCATAAGGGGAGGTTTACTAAATGAAATAGACCAGAATTCTAGCTCTGTTTGTGCCCAATAACTGTCATCCATGAGTTGCCCAACATGTATTATGTTTCTACACACTCTCTTTGTGGCTCACTAGACTAGGGGGCATGGCTTAAAGGGCAAACGTATGGGAAATGGAGTTCAATTTTGTTTCAAACTAAGGTAAACAATAGGTGGTGTAAAGTTAGACAACAATGTCTAATACAGTGCCTTGCGAAAGTATTCGACCCCCTGGAACTTTTCAACCTTTTGCCATATTTCAGGCTTCAAACAAAAAGATATAACATTTTAAATTTTTGGTGAAGAATGAACAACAAGTGGGTTACAATTGTGAAGTGGAACGAAATTTATTGGATCATTTAAACTTTTTTTGTAATAATAAAACTGAAAAGTGGGGTGTGCAAAATTATTCGCCCCCTTGTATTAATACTTTGTTGCGCCACCTTTTGCTGTGATTACAGCTACAAGTCGCTTGGGGTATGTCTCTATCAGTTTTGCACATCTAGAGACTGAAAGGCTTGCCCATTCTTCCTTGCAAAACAGTTCGAGCTCTTTGAGGTTGTATGGAGAGCGTTTGTGAACAGCAGTTTTCAGCTCTTTCCACATATTCTCAATTGGATTCAGGTCTGGACTTTGACTTGGCCATTCTAAGACCTGGATACGTTTATTTTTGAACCATTCCATTGTAGATTTTGCTTTATGTTTGGGATCATTGTCTTGTTGGAAGATACATCTCCGTCCTAGTCTCAGGTCTTTTGCAGACTCCAACAGGTTTTCATCCAGAATGGTCCTGTATTTGGCTCCATCCATCTTCCCATCAATTTTAACCATCTTTCCTGTCCCTGCTGATGAAAAGCAGGCCCAAACCATGATGCTGCCACCTCCATGTTTGACAGTGGGGATGGTGTGTTCAGGGTGATTAGCTGTGTTGCTTTTAGGCCAAACATATCGTTTTGCATTGTTTCCAAAAAAGTACGATTTTGGTTTCATCTGACTAGAGCACCTTCTTCCACATGTTTGGTGTTTCTCCCAGGTGGCTTGTGACAAACTGTAAACAGACTTTTTATGGATATCTTTGAGAAATAGCTTTCTTCTTGCCACTCTTCCATAAAGGCCAGATTTGTGAAGTGTTCGACTGATTGTTGTCCTATGGACAGACTCTCCCACTTCAGCTGTAGATCTCTGCAGTTCATCCAGAGTGATCATGGGCCTCTTGGCTGCATCTCTGATCAGTCTTCTCCTTGTTTGAGATGAAAGTTTAGAGGGACAGCCGGGTCTTGGTAGATTTGCAGTGGTCTGATACTCCTTCCATTTCAATATGATCGCTTGCACAGTGCTCCTTGGGATGTTTAAAGCTAGGGAAATTTTTTGGTGTCCAAATCTTAAACTTCTTTAAACTTCTCCACAACAGTATCACGGACCTGCCTGGTGTGTTCCTTGGTCTTCATGATGCTCTCTGCGTTTTAAACAGAACCCTGAGACTATCACAGAGCAGGTGCATTTATACGGAGACTTGATTACACACAGGTGGATTCTATTTATCTTCATCAGTCATTTAGGACAACATTGGATCATTCAGAGATCCTCAATGAACTTCTGGAGTGAGTTTTCTGAACTGAAAGTAAATGGGCCGAATAATTTTGCACGCCCAACTTTTCAGTTTTATTATTACAAAAAAAGTTTAAATGATCCAATAAATTTCGTTCCACTTCACAATTGTGACCCACTTGTTGTTGATTTTTCACCAAAAATTTAAAATGTTATATCTTTTTGTTTGAAGCCTGAAATGTGGCAAAAGGTTGAAAAGTTCCAGGGGCCGAATACTTTCGCAAGGCACTGTATGTCTAGCAAAATACACCAAATTTGTCACACCCCATGAGCTACTGTGATAAATTAAGAGTATTTTATGACTGACTGGTCTAAGTTTTCTCTGTCTCTTAGACAGAATTAGAAAATCTATCTGCCCTAAGGATTTTACTCATATTAAAACCGTTGTCCAAATGTTTAATGCTGATGACCTATCCTCAGGGTAGGTCATCAGTATCTGATCGGTGGGGTCCAGTTCCCAACACCAACACCATTCAACTGTTTAAAGAGACTGTGAATCTCAAGTGAGCATTGTGCATTCATCTGACACATGGACTAGGCGCAGTGAAGTGACATTCAAGTGAATGGGCCTGAGATGCAATACCAAGCACAGCCTCTATTCAGTGGACTGTGCTTGGTGAGCTGCGAGGAGTTGGACCCCCACCAGATATTGATGACCTATCCTGTGAATAGGTTATCAGTATTAAACAGTCAGAAAACCCCTTAAACCCCTTCACGACCTCCGCTGTGTATGAACAGCAGAAGACACGTCTTAAAACATGGGCACCATAGTTGCCAGGTTTCTGCTGTAAGGCTGATTGCAGACACTTCACCCTTAAAATGCCATGTGACACAGCATCTGAGAAGTTCAGCAGCAAGAGCCACACGCTCCCGCTCCCGTAACAACATTCCCCGTCTGAAGCCTGAAGCTTCAAGTAGGCTTCGGCAGCTATTAGTGCAATATAACCATACATGTCGCTAGGTGGCAACACTGTATTGTTATATTGAAAATGAAGTGTTCAATGATGGCTATATGGCAATGATTGCCAGTTTTAGTAACCCATGGTGACTTAAAAAAAAGTTAAAGAAAGGATTTAAAAAAAAGGTTTTAAAAATATAATAAAATAAAAAAAATCATCCCCCTCCTTTCCCAAAAATCAAAATCAAAATATTTAACCAAAAATATAAACATCATGGGCATCGCCATGTGCAAAAATGACTGTAGTATTAAAATATAACAATATTAATCCCATATAGCGAATGGTGTAATGGAAAAAATAAAATGCCAATTTGCCATTTTTTTGTCACTTCAACTCCCCAAAATTTTTTTAGAAATTTATCAAAAAGTGATCAAAAAGTCAAACACACTTCAATATGGTATCACTGGAAAGTATAATGATAAAAAAAATAATTTTTTCAAGGTTTTTATTTTCAGTAATAAAACGCAAGACAAAACGTGTGGTATTGTTGTAATTATACTGACCTTGAGAATGAAGGTAACAAGTCAATTTTACCGCATAGTGAATGCCGTAAAAAAAAAAAAAAAAAGTAGAATAGTGTTTTTCAATTCCCCCCCAATTTGGAATTTTTTTTCCCGCTTCCCATTATATTGTATATTGTGAAAGTACACCATGTCCTGCAAAGAATAAGCTCTCATTAGGCCGTGTGAATGTAAAAATAGTTATGACTCTGGGAAGGCAGGGAGAGAAAAACGAAAACTCAAAAATGGAAAATCACCCAGCAATGGTTTTGCCATCTCAGACAATAGGTGCAGGTCCCGCACCTACAATGAGAACGGAGCTGGGAAATGAACGGAGGGCGCACTGCACATGCGCAGCCGCCCTCCATTCATTTCCATGGGGCCGCCGAAAATAGCCGAGCGCTCGTCTATTTCCGCCTGCCCCATAGAAATGAATGGGAGCAGGGGCCGCACGTGCATGGGGCGCTCCCATTCACTTGCATGGGAGCAGCGAGGAGCAGCATTTGGTGGTGGAACGGACCACGGGAAATACGGGGTCCTCCAGCCGCAGCTCTCCCCACGCCGTTCTCACTCTAGGTGCGGGTCCCTATCAAACAATGGGGCATATCCTAGTGATATGCCCCCATTGCATGTGATGGGAATACCTCTTTAAGGCCAAATAGCCTACTAGTATGTTTTCAAGGGAAAACCAGAGGAAGAGAACATTAGAGAGTCACTGTTCCATCGGGGGTGATTTCTGATGTGATCAGTGAAATGGCAACCACTCCAACTTAGAAATGGGAACTACAGTATATAGATGGGATGTACATTTTGCTGAGACAAAGCTCTCA
Organism: Rhinella marina; assembly: GCA_900303285.1. Classification (NCBI taxonomy): domain Eukaryota; kingdom Metazoa; phylum Chordata; class Amphibia; order Anura; family Bufonidae; genus Rhinella; species Rhinella marina. The sequence continues at coordinate 34,712 of ONZH01027276.1, forward strand.
CCGTTACATTTTTACTGCCATGACCTTGCTGTTAAATTAAAATATATAACGTTACCATAGAGAATATAGGGACTATATATATTGCACTAGGTTAAGAATATACTAAATACAGATGTTAACAATTGATGTTTTCAAGAAGAAATACAATTTATTCAGATTTATCTTTTTAGAGCCAGCCATTTAACCATTACCTTTTAAAATTACCCACCTCAAAGAATGCAGATAATAAAGATGGATACATAATATAATCATTTGATCTTTTATTTCAGGAGATTTATTTTCTTAAAAGTAAAATGTGTCACAATGAATTCAGTCAGCACCTTGCTGGATGTATTTTCTTGATATATAAAGGCTTGGTCTATAGGAAATTGGATGAAGCTAAGCTGCATGAAGCATCTGGGCCTTATTGCCTCTACACATGAATACTAACTTAGCCTACATCGGCAATGGTCACTTCTCTGTTTCTAACCTCCAGGACACTGAAATAACATCAGAGGATTACAGTAATATAGAAAGGTTATCATTGTTTAATAGAATATGATTTAGATGTATGCCTTGTAATAGTATAAAACAGCCAAACAATACTGAATATGTTTGCTTGTACAATGACAGTTATTTTAATGTTATGATTGACATACAGTATGAATACATTTATTTGGTTTTATCACTGTTAAACTGTGCAAACATAAAAGTTACTTTGTGTTTTAGTGGACATTATTGTCACTATTTTCATTATTATTACTATTTTATAATGCTTTCATTATGCCTTGTAAGCATTTACGCAGTTACACATTAAGGGTCCATTCACACATCTGGAAAATGGGTCCGCATCCGTTCCGCAATTTTGCGGAATGGGTGCGAACCCATTCATTTTCAATGGGGCCGCAAAAGATGCGGATAGCACACAGTGTGCTGTCCGCATCCGCACTTCCAGTTCCCACAGACAAGAAAAGGCATTTCTATAGTGCCGGCACATGGCCGCTGTTCGTGTTTTGCTGATCCGCAAAAAACGTGCAGATGTGTGAATGGACATTAACTGTAAAACTTGCAACAAAATTTGTTACCAAATGTTTGATACATTTGATTATTTATGATATTATATTTAGTGAAAATCTCAGCATCTATACTGTGGTGCAAATGAATTGGGAACTTTTGAATTCCTTTATATACAATACTAGCTGAAGGACCCGGCTTCGCCCGGGTATATTTAATTTATTTTGTTTAATGTTTGTGTGTGTGTTTCGTTAAAAGATATCGAGAGTGACCTTTAAAGTAACCGCCCCTTTAACAGTGACCGCTGTAGTCATCCAATGTGTTCTCCATTGTGGCATGTGGTACTGTTGGTGTTAGTATTCTGTGCAGGAGGTCCGATTTTAGGCCGGACAGTTTGGCTTTCAGACTCCCTGTCCACCATTTAGCGCAGGGCCTGGACAGACACAGGGATGTCCACCATTTCAGTACCTCATGCTCAGATAGCATCTCCTCCGTGTCTTCACGGAACCAGGGGGCATAGCCTCGTATTTAGGGGTGTGGCTTCATAGGGACCAGTGGCAAGGCTTCCCGTTGGGGGGAGACTGAACATTCTAGCTTTCAAACTCCCTGTCTTCTGTCATGAGCAAGGCCTTGATGGACACAGGGATGTCCTTTTGAACACCCCACTCTCACACAGCAGCACTGTGCAGTCTGAGCAATGAGCTGCAGGGAGAAAGTCACCCTCCTCCCACCCCTGCAGCGACAGAAGGTGATTTTAACCTTTATTTCCAGGACATCCCCCATGAAAGCACATGGAGGATGTCCATCCCTTATCTCTGTAGGGACAGGAAGTGAGACAAGTTTAAAAGGTCCCCCCCATCCCTCCTCTCACCAGTGTCTTCCTGTCCCTACAGGGATAGGGAGTGAGCTCCCATTAGGGAAGAAGAAGAAAGGAAGATGTATGGAGGGCTAGGAGCTGGTCGGGGGATGTCCGGTCTCCCCTCTCAGCTCCAGGATCTAAGGCCCTGCTAGCTCCCCCTTTGGGGGTTCTCTAGCTGCCCGCAAGTCCTACCTAAAATCCGGGGTAGGGGGCGCCGACTCCGCTTCCCCTCCGTGGGCTCTCGGGTCCGGTCAGACGCTCCTCCGCTTCTGTGGATGCCGGAGGCGCGCGCGCGACGTCACTTCGGGGTCGCAGGAAGTGACGCATCCAAGATGGCGGCGCCCACCGAGCGTTCTGAACAGCGTGGATGCCGGCACACACGGGGTTTTGACTCCCTCCTTTGGTGGTGAGTCCCCCGGAAGAAGATGGGAGGAGCGTCGCGGTGCAGAAGGTGGGCAGGTAAGTTGAACCCTATTTAAGGGTGATACTTCTGGTGGTTAGTTGTCCTACCATGGAAGCCCTTTCATCCTCTAAGACAGAGTCTGCTATGGATCCTTCTGCCCAGGGTCATGTAAGTCATGTTCCCTGTTTCCCTTCTCTCCGCTGAGCGTTTGGTTTCTGAGCTATACTTTCTTGGATTTTTTTCCTAGGGGGAAAATGAATCGGCTCATAAATCTCAGCCTGATCCTAGGAAGAAGCCGAGAAAGTGTGCTACCTGCTGCAAAAAACTGCAGGACCCTTACAAGAAGCAGTTATGTCCAGACTGTATAGCAAAATTAATAAAAGATGAACAACCATCTTTTTTGACCGAACTGAGAAGCATGATTCGGGAAGAGGTGCAGGCTACGGTATCGGGCTTATCCAAACCTTGCCCGCCCTCCTCCCCGGCTCCAAAAAAGAGGAAGACCCAGTGGGACTCTGACTCTGAAGATCTTATGGAAGGTCAATACTACTCAGAAGGGGAGGTAGAGGAAGAGGATTCCTCGGCCAATGTCAAGTCTGACAACGCCAAAAAATACCTTTTTTCTATGGAGGATTTAGACTCACTGATTTCTGCGGTCAGAGAGACTATGGATGTAGAGGAGGTTCAGCCAGCTAGATCCATCCAAGACCAAGTGTTTGGGGGCCTTAGGGCAAAAAAGAGGAAGCTCTTCCCAGTTAATTCAAACTTAAGAGAATTAATTCTAGAGGAATGGATGGATACAGAGAAGAAACTCTCCATTCCCAGAGAATTCAGGAGTCGTTTAGCTTTTGATCCAGAAGATATAAAACTATGGGAAGAAATACCTAAGGTAGATGTTCAGGTAGCAAAGGTGGCCAGGAGAACTTCTATCCCCTTTGAAGACTCCTCTCAGCTCAAGGATCCACTGGATCGTAAGACAGAGGGTTTGCTCAAAAGAGCATGGGAATGCTCTGCGGCCCTGATAAATACCAACATAGCGGCAACTTCCGTGGCTCGAGCTATGGATCTCTGGTTAGATCAGCTGGAAAACCACTTAAAATTAAAAACCCCTAGGGAGGACATTCTTGATTCCTTACCCCTCCTTAAAAGTGCCACTGCCTTTTTAGCAGACGCATCGGCTGAGTCAGTTAGATTCGCGGCTAAAAACGGCACCCTGGCCAATACGTCTAGAAGAGCTCTTTGGCTTAAAAACTGGTCAGGGGACTTAGCTTCCAAAAATAAGCTTTGTGCCATACCATTTTCAGGTTCCTATGTGTTTGGACCCGTTCTGGACACCATCTTGGAAAAAGCAGCTGATAAAAGAAAAGGATTTCCTGAAGAAAAATCCAAGAAAAATCAGCCCTTTCGGAGATCCCCTAGACAGTCTCAGAACTTTTCAGGACGAGGGAAAGGCAAGATGGGTAGGTGGAGCCACCCCAAAGGAGGCAGAGGTAGAGGGTTCCTCCTTAACACCAATACCTCTACTTCCTCTGGTAAACAATGACGCCAGTCCAGTGGGGGGAGGCTCCGTCTGTTCTATCAGGCATGGGCCAGAATTTCAAACAATCCCTGGATAATTCAAACCATCCAGGAAGGGTACAGACTAGAATTCAGATCCAATCCCCCTCAGAAGTATTGCATCACAGTACCCCAGACAAAAACGCTACAGTATCGTATGATACAGGATCTGCAGAAACTTTGTGTAACAAGAGCAATAATTCCGGTTCCCAAAAATCAACGTTTCATGGGCCACTATTCAAAACTATCCTTAGTAAAAAAAACAGACAATTCCTACCGAACAATAATAAATCTAAAATACTTGAACAAATGGATCAAGTACTACCATTTCAAAATGATCTCAGTACTGACGTCAATCCCACTTATCACCCCGGCAGCGGTAATGTGCACCATCGATCTCAAGGATGCTTACTACCATGTCCCTATACACCCGACCTTCCAGCAGTATCTCAGATTTGCCATAAAAATAAACGGTCTGATACACCATTTTCAGTTTCAGTGCCTCCCCTTCGGGATCTCATCAGCCCCTCGCATCTTAACCAAGATTGTGGTAGAAATGATGGCCCATCTCAGGCAAAAGGACATACTAATAGTTCCATACCTGGACGATTTTCTACTCATAGCAGAGTCTCAGATATCCATGACAGAGCAACTCCAGACGACCCTGTCGTTGATGCGAGACCTGGGGTGGATCATCAACCTAAAAAAGTCCGACCTTCGTCCAGACTACAGAAAGATTTTTCTGGGTACACTGCTCGATTCAGTACTTCAGACCTCCTTTCTTCCTCTCGCAAAGCTAGCAACTATAAAAAAGGAAATATCTTTATTCCAAAAGAAAAAATGCTGTTCCCTTCGGGAAGCCATGCACATATTAGGGGTGATGACATCCTGCATTCCTATGGTCTCCTGGGCACAATTCAACTGCAGTCCACTCCAAAACCTGATTCTCTCCTCCTGGAACAGAGATCCAGGTTCCCTGGACAGGAAGATATCCTTACCAACCAAAGTAAAAATCTCTTTGCTCTGGTGGACCTCCCCAGTAAATCTAAGGAAGGGCGTCCCCTGGAACAAGGAACCTTCAGAGATAATAACGACCGATGCCAGCCTTCGGGGCTGGGGGGCCCACATAGGCGAGAGATTTTATCAGGGTCTGTGGTCCAGGGAGGAAATGAGTTGGTCCTCAAATGCCAGAGAATTGGCAGCAGTCCAGAGAACCCTGGAAAAAGCCTCACATATGCTACAAGGGAAACATTTAAAAAAATTTTCCGACAACGTAACTGCTGTCAGTTACCTCAGAAGACAGGGAGGAACACAGAACCCGCTTCTACAAAAGATTACAGATCAAATCTTCATCTGGGCTCAATCCAACAGCCTATCAGTTATGGCAGTTCATTTAAAAGGAGTAGAAAATGTGACGGCAGACTTTTTAAGCAGGAAAAAGTTCTGTCCAGGAGAATGGATGCTAAACAGGGTTATATTTCAGGAGTTATGCCACCGTTGGGGATCTCCCCAGGTAGACCTGTTTGCATCAGATCAGAACTCCCAGATAGAGACATATTTCTCTCTCAATCCCAGGAGTCCCTCAGCGGGAATAGACGCCTTCTCCCAGTCCTGGAACATGACTCTAGCTTATGCCTTCCCGCCAATTCCCCTTATTCCAGTTGTGCTGAAGAAGATCAAACAGAGCTCAGGGAGATTCATTTTTGTGGGACCAGCCTGGCCCAAGAGAAGCTGGTTCCCTCTTCTGAAGAGTCTGGCTCTGGAGGATCCTATATTGCTTCCATTAATCCCAGACCTCCTGTCTCAGGGCCCTCTTCTTCACCCGGGTTTGAAGAAATTAAACCTTACAGCATGGATCCTGAGAGGCAGATGTTGAGGAATCAGGGGCTATCCGATGCAGTAATCTCGACTCTACAGAAAAGCCGTAAGCCAGTAACCCTGGCTATATATAACAAGATCTGGAGAAAATTCAACTCCTGGTTATCAATGACCGTCCCGAACTGTTCTTCTCCTACCATAGCCCAGATTCTGGAATTCCTACAGAAGGGTTTCGATTTAGGGTTGAGACCTGCCACGCTGAAGGTACAGATTGCGGCCCTATCCTCCTTTCTGGATTTTCAGCTGGCGGAACATAGATGGATAAAAAGATTTGTAAAAGCAACTTGTCGGTTAAGGCCAACACTTAGACAGACAATCCCTCCTTGGGATCTTTCCTTGGTACTAAACACCCTCTGTGACAGTCCATTCGAACCTCTGGACAGCATTTCTCTGAAAAATCTAACATTAAAAACAGTGTTTTTAGTAGCAATAACTTCGGCGCGTAGAATTGGAGAAATTCAAGCTATATCTATCAGAGAACCATATATTACTATCCTAGACGACAGGTTAATCCTAAAACTAGACCCAGCTTTCCTTCCGAAAGTAGTGTCGTCCTTTCACAGAGAGCGGGAAATAATTCTCCCTTCTTTCTGTGCTTCCCCTAAAAATCCACAGGAAGCACGTTTCCACTGTTTGGATGTCCGTAGATCTGTTCTCAAATATATCCAGGAAACGACAGACAGAAGGAAAAGCCAAAACCTCTTCATACAGTTTGGTGGAGCTAGGAGAGGGGAAAAAGCTAGCAAGATGACTTTAACCAGATGGATCAAGCAAACCATCCAAGAAGCCTACCGTCGGCAAAACAAACCGTGTCCTGCATCTATTAGGGCCCATTCTACCCGGGCAGTCTCCACCTCCTGGGCAGAAAGCCTGTGCTACGGTGGATCAGATATGTCAAGCTGCTACCTGGTCCAGCTTTAACACCTTTTGTAAACATTACAGGTTGGACCTGCCGTCAGGTCACAACTTGGCCTTTGGTCGGAAGGTCCTCCAGGCCGTGGTCCCTCCCTAAGATAATAAGTTGGTATATCTCCATGTGCTGTCATGGGGGACGTCCTGGAAATCCGGAATTAGTCTTACCGGTAATTGTTTTTCCAGGAGTCCAACATGACAGCACTCCTATTATCCCTCTCATTATATTTGTTGTGTGGTCTTTTTTATGATGGTACAATGTGAAATTAACATTGGTTGTTATGACAAGAGGAAATTGTTATAAGAGCCATCTATCCGGTGTAGTAATTTAGAAAACACTGGTGAGAGGAGGGATGGGGGGGGGGCTTTTAAACTTGTCTCACTTCCTGTCCCTACAGAGATAAGGGATGGACATCCTCCATGTGCTGTCATGTTGGACTCCTGGAAAAACAATTACCGGTAAGACTAATTCCGGATTTTTGCAATCCCTGTCAGCTGCAGAGTGAGAGGGGGCGTGGCCTGACCGGGTCAGGGGCATGACTTAGTTGGACCTGGAGGTAGGGCTTTTAAATCCTTCTTTTGAATCACAGGTTGATGCCTTAGTAATTTAGGAGTAAACAGAGTGGGTAGCAGTAGAAGAATACATCTCTTATTACTACTGAACAGTAAATATGTGAAATTTACATTATATGAGGTAATGATTGATGATGAATTAATGTAAAACATAAGTTACATTTATGGAAACCGGAATACCTCTTTAACAGTCTCATCCAAAGCCTCTTTAAAGCAGACCTACAGCAGTGAACTGGCTAGGTTGTCATGGAAGCCTGTTGTGTGTGGAGGCTGCCTGTGAGCTTCTATTGGCTGATAAGGGTCATGTGACCAGGCTCCTATTGGCTAATGCATGTTTTGGGAATATCTCAAGAACGGTACGTCCTGGAGAGCTGAAAACTGTTCTAAAACCTTCCCGGACACCTGATGTACATGTGTGCCAAATTTTGTGATTGTAGCTGCAGCGGTGCAGATTCCTTTAGCGGACATACATACACACACACACATACACTCAGCTTTATATATTAGATATTTGGATGTAAACATAATAGGCATTTTGTGACTTGTGTATATATATGCGTGTTAAAGTCAAGGCCCATTTTAAGCGAATCGGTACACTGTAAGTTGAAGTAAAACCACATATTCATCACAGTATTGTCTTTCCCAGTAGAATTTCATTTTTTAAAATGTTTGGAATGCCTGTAGGTTAGGAGCAGACAAGGACAGTAAATGGCAGAACGGCAACTGGACGACGGCCCCTACTCTAATTAAAGTGAAGAGACAGATCAGAACCAGTTGGGCAATGAGGTACCAAAAGCGAGAGACAAATGAAGGTTGCGAGGCAAGCTGGGGTCAGAAGCACGAGATATCACAAAGCAATTAGGAATAGGAACCAAGAACAAAGCTAGTGAGTTCAAAGGCTATCACTAGCAATGGTTCAAAGCAACAAGGGATTTAAATAGAGTGCCGGATCCCTGGACCAGAACCTGATTGGTCCGGTGACCCGGCGCTCCCGTAGGTAAGTCACAAAACAGAAACAGACATAGGACAGAAAGGCTGCTGGTCTCCCCCACTCATGCGCCTTGCGGGGAGAAATAAAGTATCATTCCCAGTTACTATGAACACAGCTGTGTCCTTAGGGGGGTGTGGCTCATCAGCACGTCTCTCTCAGCGCAGCCAAGCTGAAGCTGAGGAATGCGCCTCTGGAGCCTGGACAGGTAAGTTCCTTGAAGTGTTTAGGCTAAATGCATATTAACTAGTGCACAAAAACATTAATTAAGCCTCATTCACACGTCAGTATTTTGGTCAGTGATTTCCATCAGTGATTGTGAGCCAAAACCAGGATTGGTGCCTCCACAGACATAAGTTATAAGGGAAAAATCTGCACCTGTTCTGTGTTTAGAGCTGCACCTGGTTTTGGCTCACAATCACTGATGGAAATCACTGACCAAAATACTGACGTGTGAATGAGGCATTATTGTGATGTTTACAGAAACCCATTTGTTTCCAACTTTTACTGCAGGTTGGAAAATAAAACAAATCATGGGAATAACTGTTTTAGTACCAGCAATGCTCTAAACATTATATGTATCTGTGTTCCTCTGCTTAATACATGAAGTGTTGTGAATTCCACTTTCTCAATAGATTTCAATGGGAAATCATAATCCTCAATGAAATGTACATCGAAATCTGCACCAAAATCCGTCTGAACTAAAAATATGCACAGGTAGATTTCAGTACCCATTTTTCCTTAATGTGTATGAAGGCAACCTAGTTTTGGGTTTACATAGGTTTTCATAGCAGCTATAGACACAAAACATTAACCCCTTAAAGGACCTTGCTGTTTTGGGTTTTTTTTGGGGCGGAAATTTGACATGTGTCACTTTGTGGTAATAACTTTTGAATTTGAGTTGAAATAATTCACCTTTATTTATTAAAAAATCTAAAATTTGCAGAAAATTTGGAAACCTTTGCAATTTTCAAAATTTGAATATCTCTGCTTTTAAAGCATATAATGATGCATCATAAAAGAGTTATTACTTTAAATTTGTCATATGTCCACTTTCATGTTTGCATCATTTTGTAAATGTAATTTTTTTTTAGGATGTTATATGGCTTAGAATTTTGGAAGCAAATTTTTGCATTTTTAAGAACATTTTTTATTGTTGTATACTATGCTTTTTGTGAGGTAAGGTAACAAAAAAAGTCTGCTCTTTCACAGTTTTTATTTTTTGTTTTTTTATGGCATTCACCTGACAGATTAGATCATGTGCTATTTTTATAGATCAGGTTGTTACAGACAATATCAAATATGTCTACTTATTTTGTTAGAGTTTTACATAATAAGATCTCCAGTTTCTGAAAGCCATATTTTTTTCTGCCAATCATCCTCTGTGGGGTCTCTTTTTTGCAGAAAAAGTTGAGGTTTTTGTTGGTACCATATTTGGGCAAATATGATATGTTGATCAGTCAATATTATACATTTTTGCACAAGGAGACCAAAAGATGGTTGTTTTGGCAACATTTGTATTTAATTTTTTTTATAGCATTCACCTTAGGAGGTAGATCATGTGATATTTTTGTAAAGCAGGTTGTTAAGGACACATCAATACCTTTCTGAAAGCCATATTTTTTTTATTTTTCGGGGATTATCTTATGTACGTTTTTTGAGAATCAGGATTCTATAACCTAGCTGTATTGAAAATCACAGTTGCCTATAGTCTTAAGTACAACTGTATAATAAAAATATACACCCCTTATTATAGTGTGCAGTTGTGCACCTATACAGGCATACAAGTGGAAACGCACTATGCATTTAGCTTTAGGTTGGTTTCCATCAGCAGTGTTTGATCTGGGAAAATGTGGTCTATGGACCTGCTAAAACATTGGCCCTGGTAAATAATGAAGAATGAGTGTGGACCAGGTGGTCTTCTTGCGTACTGTATGTGGAAGCTGTATATCTTGGACTGACCACAGCTCAATTGACCTGAATTCCCTACGTGTTAGAACATTTACAGTAGCAGCTAAATGGAGGAGATTAAAAAAAAACAAACTGTCACCCACACACCGCAGAGGGTGTACACTCTACATAGTGTATGCATGTACAAATTAATTACTCTAGTAAGGCAGAGTTCACATCAGCGTTCAGCCTTCTGTTCTCCTGCTCTGTTATAGGAGCAGGAGAATGGAAAGGACAGATTTGGCACATAACTAAGCCAAACTTAGCTGACAGACCCCATAGACTATAATGGAGTCCGTCAGGTTTTTGCTTAGAGGAAGATTTTTGAAGCGGAGACAAAAGTCGTACATGCAGAACTTTTGTGTCTTCTTCAAAACTCTTCCTCAGAACAGAAACCTGATGGACCCCATTATAGTCTATGGGGTCCATAGGCTCTGTTTAGCTCAGTTATGTGCTGAATCTGTCCTTTCCATTCTCCTGCTCCTATAACGGAACATGAGAACAGAAAGGCTGAACGCTGATCTGAACTCAGCCTTACTAGAGTAATGAATTGTAAAACTATGTACATGCATACACTATGTACTATGCATCTCTATATAAAACACACTGCAAGGTTTTTTAAAGTCTTTTAATGTTCTGTTGTTTCTTTCATATGCAGAATTTAAGGGGGGGTGATCACTTGGATTTTTTAATTAAAGGTAATTTTATCTTTAAGAAGCATTACAGGAGAAAGACTGCAATTCCTGTTTTCAAATTGTAATTATATTTTATTTTTTATCTAAATTACCTTTGTTAAATTGTAATAAAGGCATTAGATGGCATTACTTTAAATGACCTGTATAAAACAAGCTAAAGTTTTTTTTTTTTTCATAGTGTCTTTCTTTAGGAGCTACAAATAGAAGGTAGAAATTACAGAAACCCATAAGAAAAATTGAGCAGTCGGTTATTTTCAAGACAGACACAATACTTAAATGCAACAGCATTAGATCTAATCACTGTTTGCAAGCCAGCTTTTCTATGCTTCTTAGCACACAAAGCTTTCTTTTTTTCCTTTGTGGCTTCAGCAGCTATTTCAGAAAAGGAAGAAAATCAATGAACCTTTACACCTTTCTGTTTTTTACCCCAAAAGGTGTTTTTTGGGTAGCGTTTTGTCATTCATAAGCTGTGGCAGCAAATCCTTGACATCATTCCTGGGCAGTATTGATCACTTCTTCTGTTCTGCCAAAGGACAAATAGAAATCATTTATCTGTCTGCAGTCCAAAACAGCAAAAAGACAAAAGGATCTGTCAGACTTCCACAACAATCAGCAGCTGAAGGTATTAGCAAGAGGCCAAGTTCAAAGGTTAAGGTTCAAACAGGTTGTCATCAGTTTCTCACTGCTCTCAAACTTGGCAAAACAGCTGGTTCTTATTAGCTAACTTCACCGCTGTGTAATAAGAGGAGGCAGCACTTGATACTGGAAAAGTAGTCTTCGTTTGATAAGAATACAAATCTAATTTAAAAAAGGCAAATAAAGCACCTGTGTCTGCTGCATAGATACCAAGTAATATAATATAGTAGTTATGTACTGTTCAGGGGTTAAACAGAGTGCTGTCCACACAAAGATGAGATTATTGAAAGGGGTTTATTAAAATAATAAAATCTTATCTAACGAAATAGGCAGACCATCTCAGAAACACATCTACTAGTCTGTAATTTTTATTTATTTTATTGTTTTAACAAACCACTTTTAATAATCTCATAAAAATAATCTTCATGTGGACTGTTCTCAGTTTAAGGCCTCTTTCACATGAACGTATTTTTTGTGGACTCCGATGTGAAAAATGCGGACCCATTCATTTCTATGGGTCTGCAAAAAATGCGGACAGCACACCGGGTGCTGTCCGCATCCGTATGCCCGTTCTGTAGGCCCGCAAAAAAAGATATAACATGTCCTATTCTTGTCCTTATTACGGACAAGAATAGTACTGTTCTATTAGGGGCCAGCTGTTACGTTCCGCAAAATACGAAATGCACACGGATGCCATCCGTTGTTTTTGTGGATCTGCAATTTGCGGACCGCAAAACACAACGTTCGTGTGAAAGAAGCCTTACCCAGTGAACACTACAAACATAGTTTATCTGCGGAACCACCGATTTCCTAACAGGAAGGAGCGGCAGACGCCAACTACAGGATCACACTACAGCATCATAAGCCAATATACACTCACCGGCCACTTTATTAGGTACACCTGTCCAACTGCTCGTTAACACTTAATTTCTAATCAGCCAATCACATGGCGGCAACTCAGTGCATTTAGGCATGTAGACATGGTCAAGACAATCTCCTGCAGTTCAAACCGAGCATCAGTATGGGGAAGAAAGGTGATTTGAGTGCCTTTGAACGTGGCATGGTTGTTGGTGCCAGAAGGGCTGGTCTGAGTATTTCAGAAACTGCTGATCTACTGGGATTTTCACGCACAACCATCTCTAGGGTTTACAGAGAATGGTCCGAAAAAGAAAAAACATCCAGTGAGCGGCAGTTCTGTGGGCGGAAATGCCTTGTTGATGCCAGAGGTCAGAGGAGAATGGGCAGACTGGTTCGAGCTGATAGAAAGGCAACAGTGACTCAAATTGCCACCCGTTACAACCAAGGTAGGCAGAAGAGCATCTCTGAACGCACAGTACGTCGAACTTTGAGGCAGATGGGCTACAGCAGCAGAAGACCACACCGGGTGCCACTCTTTTCAGCTAAGAACAGGAAACTGAGGCTACAATTTGCACAAGCTCATCGAAATTGGACAGTAGAAGATTGGAAAAACGTTGCCTGGTCTGATGAGTCTCGATTTCTGCTGCAACATTCGGATGGTAGGGTCAGAATTTGGCGTCAACAACATGAAAGCATGGATCCATCCTGCCTTGTATCAACGGTTCAAGCTGGTGGTGGTGGTGTCATGGTGTGGGGAATATTTTCTTGGCACTCTTTGGGCCCCTTGGTACCAATTGAGCATCGTTGCAACGCCACAGCCTACCTGAGTATTGTTGCTGACCATGTCCATCCCTTTATGACCACAATGTACCCAACATCTGATGGCTACTTTCAGCAGGATAATGCGCCATGTCATAAAGCTGGAATCATCTCAGACTGGTTTCTTGAACATGACAATGAGTTCACTGTACTCAAATGGCCTCCACAGTCACCAGATCTCAATCCAATAGAGCATCTTTGGGATGTGGTGGAACGGGAGATTCGCATCATGGATGTGCAGCCGACAAATCTGCGGCAACTGTGTGATGCCATCATGTCAATATGGACCAAAATCTCTGAGGAATGCTTCCAGCACCTTGTTGAATCTATGCCACGAAGAATTGAGGCAGTTCTGAAGGCAAAAGGGGGTCCAAACCGTTACTAGCATGGTGTACCTAATAAAGTGGCCGGTGAGTGTAATGCTATGCAACCCCGGCAATGCTGGTAGTTAAAGGTGTTCTCCGGGAATTAAGAAAATGAAAATACTTAAATATTACTTTATGATAAATATATTCCCATATACCTTTCATTACCTATATTGGTTCGTTTTGTCAAGGGAGTTTTGTCAATCATTAAAAATGGCCGCCGTCCTATTAGCACACACAAAACCTGTCCTAATGACACAGTAAATTACTACAGAACAGTCAAGCTAAAGAGCTGCCACATCCTCCGATCCTGAATACAACTGATAAGATCTTAAGATGAATCACTGTAGGAATGAAGTTCATGAGGAAACATGAAGTACAGAGAGGAGGGTGGGATGTGAATAATGAGCAGCAGCACTTGTATGCAGTCTCCATTACCCCTGCTCCACAGTCTGTCCTGTCCATCCTCTCTGTACTTCATGTCACCTTATGAACTAAATTTCCCAGAGATTCAGCTGAAGATCTTATCATCTGTATTCAGGATTAAAATCCCTGACAAGCAGAGCAGAGAGAAGCATGAGGCAGCTCTACCTCAGTGTTGTGAAGTAACTTGTTCTTTTGTGTGATTAAGACAGGTTTTGTGTGAACTAATAGGACAGCGGCCATTTTGTTTCTCCTAATGATTGCTTCCTAGACAAAACAAACCACTATAAATAATGAAAGGTATTTGGGAATATATTTTATTGTAAAGTATTATTTAAGTTTTTTCATTTTCTTAATTCTCAGAGAACCGCTTTAAGGATGAGTGCTGCGCTGCGAGTCTGGAGCATGACGCTCACTCGTCTGAAAGAGTTGTGCCAGGCTTTTGGTGAGTGCATTTACCGCCAATGCATGTCTGTTCGATTGAAGGTTCCACACTTAGGAGTGCTTTTTCCCTATATAATACAGCAAATAATATGTTAATGCATCTCTCAGAAAACATAAGCACATGGGCAACTATTACTTTTTTTTACATTGAACATGATGATAAGATCATATCAATCTGAATTTATTTTTAAATCAGTTTTGATCTAGCTCTAATTTTACTTCATGTAGAAACAAAATATGATCCTTTACATTTTTTCTTTACAAAATATTTGCTTACAAAGGCAAAAAAACAATAGTGTCAACATTGACCTTGTAGTAATTACTTTTGTTACTATGCAATTCTATCTCCTGGCTATTTCTGTACCTCAATATCAAGTAATATCATGTTAAATTATATCTATATATTTATATAGTGTATACAAAACAAAAATCAGCAAAATGCAGTGTGATAACTGTATAATACTAGTAAATGGTGTTTTTTCTAAACCTCATTCACAAGTGGAAAAATTCAATACAGATTTGATGGCATGATCATTTTCAAATAACCAACATTCCCTACATTTTTGCAGTTGGTTGCACTTATTTCAATGAAATATGTGCATATTATGTTGATAAAAAATATCATATGGTCTCCCCAGTCAGGTCAACATCGTAAAAAAAAAAAAAAAAAAAGACAGACATTTTTTGTCACCTTTCCTTACAAAAAGTGTAATAGTGAGCAATCAAAAAGTAGTATGTACCCCAAAATAGTAGCAATGGAATTGTCAACTAATCCTGTAAAGAAGAGCCCCTACACAAGACGATTAGCAGAAAATGTAAAAAAATATGGTTCTTAAAAATGCTGAAACAAAAATGGTATTTCTTTTTAAAAAAAATGATATCTCTATAGTTGTACTGACCCACAGAATAAAGATAAAATGTAATTCGGCCCTCATGGCGCATGCCGCAATTAGTGTTAAGTGAATTGAAGTATCTGAAGTGGACATCAATCAAAATTTCAAGGAAAATAAAATTTGGCGCAAAGCTGAATTTCCTCATATGCCGTTACCACGCCGGCCAGCGTGATGACATTATAATGCACCTTGTGAGATTTCGCATTGGATCTTCAAGCAAGATGGCCATGGTGGCCTTTTTGTACTCAAGTGGATAAGGTAAGTACAATTTAATTTTTGTTTTTTAACTGATCAACCCCTGAAAGGCCTTAATATTCACCTCAGATGCCGCAGCATTGCACCCACTATTTACAAATAAATGTGCTTGTGACTAAGTAACTAAGCAAATTTTTTGCTAAATTTGGCAAAGCAGTCAAATCCAATTTCTAAGAACTTTGTTTATCTCTAGCTGCAATAACAAAACCCAAAAAGCAAAAGTAGAATTGCTGCCTTTTCATTATCCTGCTTCCCAAAAAGCTAAATAGAAAGTGATCTTAAAGTCAATAGTACCAATAATGATAGCAACTTATCCTAAAAAATAAGCCATCACATGGCTCTGTCAAGAGAAAGTTAAAAATAGTATGGTTGTCATTTCCTCAGTAAACTAATCTATCAAAATCTGACCAGCAAAAGCCAAAAGGTGGTCCTTCCCTTTTGAACCTTGCAATGTACCCAAATAGCAAGTTATGTCCACATTTATTGCATGTTAAAACCCAGCAGAACCCACCTAACAATTAAAGGACGTGGTGTGAGTCTTATACCATAGCCTATGGACACTGAAATTCCATATCTGTGAAAAACTTGCAATTTTCAATTTGCACTCTCCCCTACTGAATAATTTCTTCAAAACACCTGTGGTGTTAAAATGCTTACTCAAACCCGTGATAAATAACCCGAGGGGTGTAGTTTCCAAAATTAGGTCACTTATAAAATGTTGCCACTGTAGGGGTACCTTAGGGTCTCTTCAAATGTGTCATAGTCCCCAAAAACCATTACAGCTAGATTTGCCCTCCAAAAACCATATGGCACTACTTCCATTTTGATCCCTACCATGTACCCAAACAGCAGGTTACTACCACATATGGGGTATTACTATGTTCAGGAGAAAATGCTTAACAAAATTTGGGATGCTTCTTCTCCCATTACCCCTTGAAAATGAAAAACAAGGGGATTATGCAACATTTTATTGGAAGAAATAAAATTTTTCATTTTCACAGCCAAGCGTTTCTAAATTCTATGAAACATCTGTGGAGAGAGAGGTTAGTAGACCCCTCAACAAATTCATTGAGGTATGTAGATTCAAAAATGGGGTCACTTATAAGGGGTTTTCACTGTAGAGGTACGTTAGATGTGACATGGCAGCAAAAAAACATTTCAGCTAAATCTTCCCTTCAAAAACCATATGGCGCTCCTTTCCTTCTGAACCCTGCCATGTGCCTATACAGCAGTTTATGACCACATATGGGGTGTTTCTGTAAAATGCAGAATCATGGTAATAAATATTGAGGGTTGTTTTGTTGTTAACCCTTGCTGCCTTACAGGAGAATAAGATTTAAATGGAAAATCTGCAAAAATGAAAATTTTGGAAATTTCACCTCCATTTTGGTTTAATACTTGTGAAACATATAAAGAATTAACAAAGTTTGTAAAAATCAACTTTGAATAATTTTTGATTACTTTATTTTTAATTTTCCATATCAATAGTTATATTTAAACAATAATCATAAAATCCTGTAGTTTTCACACTGGCCACTAAGCCTTATTATAGACATGATTTGTCTGTCCAGATCACTTTCCTGCAGTTTACTGCTTATCTGTAGAAATGAGCAAATACTAAAATATTCGTGTGCTCGGTACTCGGAACAAATTCTTCAAAATATTTGTATATTCGTACGTAATAACGAATCCTATTGAAGTCAATGGGAGATACGAGCATTTTTGCAGTGGACCAAAGTTATTCGCACGCAAGGTTGCCTAAACACCTGAAAACCTCTGAAAGTGATTGAAACACCACGGAAATGGATAGGGAACACCAGGGGCAGCATGCATGGAGCAGGCAGAGACAGTGCAAGGAGCGACAGGACCTTGTCCGATGAAGCGTATGCTATTGCTACTATACGCTACTGTACGCTTTTACTCTATACGCTGTTGCGTACGAATTCAAGTCTCGCAAATGAACGCACAATGCTACGCTGCGGCGTACAGTCCTCAGAGGCATAGACTGAAGATGGCAAGCAGGCATTCCTGTGCTTTCAGCTCTGAAGAGCTCAAATATCTGGTCTAGAAGATGGACAGACTGGAGTACGATGGCACACACCGACACCCCAATCAGGATAAAAGAGATATAATCAAGCAGGTGATCCGAGGCTTGTGCCATCGTTTCTACACCATGCGGACCCCAGGCCAGATCCAGATCTAAAATTAAAGTGCCCAGAGCGGCTTAATCAGATCCGGGACGAGATACGACAGGGTAATTAATAAAATATTAGAAAAGTAAAAACATGTTAAAAAATTAGTGTACTGTATTGTATATGTACCAGTGCCAATAATGAAAACCGTATAGAAGGTGCGTGCGTGCTGCAGCAATTTTCTTTCATGCTAGGCCGCGCCTCTAACTCCACTCAAACAAGTGAAGGTATTCTCAGATACGTGCCCCTTCACAGTAATTTGCCTTAGGCTACTTTCACATATGTGGCGGTGATCCGGCAGTCTGTTCTGCAGTATTTGTCCTGCCAATTGCCGGTGTTGTGGCCGGATCAGCGCAGTCCTCCATTATTGTTAAAGGGGCTGGCCGTTCTCCCATTTGTATCAGGCAAATGTGTGAAAGAAAGTACCCTTAGATATATGCCCCTTCATAGTTAGTGCTTCCTCCTCCTACACACAGACTCAAAGATGTGCTCATGCTGCAGCTAATGTGTCTGATGTGGGCGATATCAAAAATATTCCCACGATAACGATATTAAGAAATTTATCGCGATAAATACTCATTTAGAAGAAAAAAACACTGGGGTCACAAGGAGACTTTATACTGTATGGGGGCCACAAGGAAACATTATACTGGACGTCGGGGAAGGTGAAGAGACTGCTCCCTGCTTGCTGTCACCTGTCTCAGCTTCATATAGATGCCAAGACAGCTGACCACGGGACATAGCCACCCGTTTCCGGACACAGCCGCTAAAATCCTGACTGTCCCGCCTAATCCGGAACGGATGGGACTGGAGCTATGGTATACTAGTGCATTATATGTGCTGTATTTATATTTGTTATGCTTGTACCTGCAGAATGTGACACGCAGACATCTTTTATTCATTCATTCAACCCCCCACCCCTCCCAACAAATGCTCCCTCCATCAAATATACACCCCAGATATTCTATGTTCCCTTCACGTGAAATGCCCACTCCACATCATATTGCCCTCCTCTCACCCATAATATCTTCATAGTAGTATACAGTGTTAGTATTAAAATGGTCATCATAACAATTGTGTACGGATTTATGTTGCAGAGCAACGTCAACGACGTCACAAACGTCGCCGGCAGAGTTGTGCCCGGACGTCCCCTGAATTACCTTCTAGTAAGTGTAAACATATTTAATTTATTTTTAATCCAGGCTATGTGGGAGTGCAGCAGCAGGGATATAAGAGCACTAGTGGTTAGGAATGGGATCCAGCCCCAAACTATTCAGATGTATCAACATCAGAAGTTACAACTGTTCATTTGAGTTGAATGTAATGCCATTATTTAATGATTTTTGACAGCTGCTGCACCACAGAGGAGCTCCTCTGACCATCCTATGCCCCCAGCCAGTGAGGAGCCCACCTGCCCCTCCAATACCCCCAGGGCAAATTGAAGATCTAGAAGGTAGGTAAAATCAAAAGTGTAATGGGTTGAACTTCTGTCTTCAAAATATAAGCTAAATTTATGTTTTATCTTTTGTAGCTCCAACCGTCAGGGGAGATGATGTGGAGTTTTCCCCAGGACCTTGGGAAGACCACTCATTATGGGTGTCCCGTAAGTACAAATCTCTAATTCACAGAAGTGTAATATTTTCAAGCACTAGGATCATGCCACCCAACATGTTATTTATAACTAGACTGTGTACACATTATGTTCTCCAAGTGGTTAGTGAAGCAGACATATCACAATAATTTAAAAATCAAGGTAGTGAAAGAAGTAGAAACTTGTGTTACCCCAAAAATATTTAACAAAAATGTGACATACATGATATAATATTATAGTACATTGGCAATCTCTTTTTAACAAAGCGAGAAACAGCCCTGCACCTCACATACATCCAGAGATCTGCCCCAAGTACTCTGCTACATCAAGCTGGTTACTCAAGGGTAGTGTGACTAGTGTCTATTCTGCTGCATGTCAGGAATTGTGTCCATCTCTCCCTATCACAGCTCAGTACAGGAGGCAGTTGAAGATTTAAACTGAGCATGTGCGGCCTTCTCAATGAGCAGTTCAAAGAAATAAGAAAAAAAATGTCTCAACAAAGATACATTTCACTGAATAACGGAGTCAGTTCTAGTAGATATACCAAATATTTTATGACATGCAACTGCTAAAGTATTCAGATCCAGGTGCTGCTTTGAAAGTTTTGAATATTTTTTTGTGGGACAACCCCTTTAACTCGATATTACTAATTATATTACTGTTTCCACCCCTACAGATATACCCACAGACTTTGAGAAAAGCTCCATGCTGCCTCCCGCCTCCTACGCAGCCTCCAGCTGGACCACCAGGAGCTGAAACAAATGATGGCCGCAAGATGCCAAAGGCCCGCTTAATTTTTATTTTCTTTATTTTTTGTATTTATTTTTATTTCAAAGTTCTAAGTTATCATTTATTCATATAAATCATTATTATTATTTACATTGTGGAACAATTGTTCTTGTCATGGGACTCATACACTCATAAAGCCTATGCACAAAGTGACAAGTCTGCCAAAAATTACAAGGAACAGGCACTCCGATACACCTTTTATTACACATAAAGGAGGGCATCAGACACACCCATAAAAAATTAATATTGATGGCCTGCTGGTGAGCAGACCCTTGAAAACATTATGGTTAGAGATGAGCGAGCATGCTCGTCCGAGCTTGGTGCTCGCTCGAGTATTAGGGTACTCGTAAGTGCTCGCTGCTCGGACGAGTATCTCGCCATGCTCGAGGAAATGGCATCTCCCGCATTTTGAATTTTTGCCGCCTATAAACTCAGCCAATCACAAGCCAGGAGACTCTGCGGTACACCCAGCATCACGTGGGGCCCTTACATGTCGATAGCAGGGGTTGGCTGGCCAGATCAGGTGACCCTGGAATATACTAGTGACTGCCCACGGTGCTCGGCTCATTCGCTGCCTGGATGTCGTTAGGGACAGATCTGCAGCGTTTCAGGGAGAGTGTTAGGGCCTAGATTTAGTTCTCTGTTAGGCAAGAGTGATCTCAAAAGAACCCAAAAGCCCTTCTAAGGGCTACAAGACACTTTTTTTTGTCTCCTGGCTGAGCTGGATGGCAATAGTAGTGCAGCTATCGCCATATATAACAATTTTATTTTATTTTTTATTGTTTTATCTCAGTGATACAAATCCATTTTATACAGCTGTGTGGAACCATTCTGTGTGTCACAGTTCAGCTGTCCATTCACCACAAACCACAATCCTTATTTTCTGTCCAGGTGACCTATACTGTACGTCATGTAATTAAAAAAGGTCTTTTGCTCTCACTGATACAGCTACATTACAAAAATCTGAGTGCAACATTTTTCTTGGTTGCAGTCAAAATAGTTACAGTCAGCAGGGGCTGAGTTTGCTCCCTGATATTTTCTGCACGTCACGTTAAAAAAAAATAAAAAAATTAAAAAAAAATTAAAAAAATAGTTTTTTTGCTGTTTTATCTCAGTGATGCAAATCCATTCCATACAGCTGTGTGGAACCATTCTGTGTGTCACAGTTCAGCTGTCCATTCAGCACAAACCACAATGCGTATTTTCTGTTCAGGTGACCATACTGTACGTCACGTAATTAAAAAA